>PVIY010018113.1:0-48162 GCA_004026745.1 Myrmecophaga tridactyla | reverse complement strand
CAGCCCAGGCCTTTGGAGATGCAGAAAGGAGTTACCCCGGGGAAAGTTGTTGGAACCCAGGGGCCTGGAGAGAAGACCAGCAGAGACCATCCTGTGTCTTCCACGTAAGAAAGAACCTCAGTGGAAAGTTAGCTGCCTTTCCTCTGAAGAACCAAGAAAATAAATCCCCTTTTATTAAAAGCCAATCCGTCTCTGGTGTGTTGCATTCCGGCAGCTTGCAAACTAGAACAAGCCCTCTGGAGGGCAGTGTGGTGGTTCCGCAGGAGGCTCAGCGTACATTTGCCATACGATCCTGCAACCCTGTTATTTGGTATATACTTGGAAGAACTGAAAGGAGAGACATGAATAGACGTTTGCACACTGGTGTTCATGGTGGCCGTGTTCACGATTTGCAATAGACAGAGGTGGCCTAGGGGTGCATCCACGGATGAACGAAAGGGCAAACTTTGGTTTACACATACAATGGAATAGCAAGCAGCTGCAAGAAGGAATGACATTATGAGGCATGTAACCAGATGAATGAATCTTGAGAACATTATGTTGAGTGAAATAAGCCAGAAATGAAAGGACAAATATCGTATGGCCTCACTAATATAAACTAACTATAATGAGCAAATACTGAGAATTGGATTTGAGAGCAAAAGTTGTCAGGGGATAGAATGTGGACAGAGACTGGGCAATTGTGGATTAAGGAGTAGAAACGTTCAGTAAGGCTTATTGTGTAGGCTCCTAGCTTGTAAGCTCTTTGAGCGGTCACATCTATTCCTGAGTTATAACTGTTATTTCTAAATTCTTAGATGCTGAGCTCTTTGTATATAACCTGGAAAGTTCCTTGGAACTTTGGGTATCTGTGCAACATCTGAGACTCTAAAGTTAGATTTCTGCCGCTCTGAAAGTCAGCGTTACTCCATAGAGCAACTCTTAAAGAAAGTAAAAAAGAGATTATACTTCAATTAGAGAGATGAATGAGATGGACTTGGACAGGACTAAGGTAAATCAGAATACAGGGTAATGTATGATATTAACTGTAGTTTAAAACTTCAACTTCTATATGTGGTCAAAGGAAAGAGAGGTTTATTTGTACAAAATTTACGTTTTCTGTAGTACACTATCTAATTTAACCTGTATGCTCAGTTTATTTAAACAACCTAATTACACAAAACATAGAATAGGAAATGAGATCTTGTTATTCTGTACAGGTTGATGTAATGGCCTGACACATCCTGGAAGATTATGGACAGGGAAAAAAAAAGTATTTATAAAGATGATATTGTTTTAAAGTTGTATCCCATCGTTGGCTCGCACTTCCTGTTATGAACAAATTAATATTTCTTTACAACCTCTGAAATGAGCTCATAAAGAGTGAAATTATAGTTCAGGACATCACCATCTGTAGTGGGACATTTAAAACAAAATTAAGTTGAAACATCATGAGTGAATGACACGTTATTGTCACTCAAACAATAATTGGTAAAGTACCCTCTGTTTTCTTAAAAATCCTTAAGGGATATTATTTCATCATTTCATCACAAAATTCCGATCTTTATTGTCAATTAAATAGCCCTTAAATTACTTTTTTTTTTGCATTTACAAACGCATAAAAACCATTTTATTCATGTGAATTAAAACATTAAGTTCCTCAGCTTGGACTTTCATTTATTTATTTATTTATTTTACTTAACGGGAATGTGTTGGCTCATAATATGGTACTAGAAGTCCAAAATCTAGGCGTTAGCAAGGTAGTGCTTTCTCCCTGAATACTGTGGTGTCTGGGGCTGGCTTCAGCATGGACTTTTAACATGTACCCTCATTTTCGCTTCTCCTCTTCTTCTGTCTACCTTTGCTTATGGACCAGGCACCTCAAAAACTAGAAGTGGTGCGGGGCATTTTTTTCTACGTCCTCTCTCACTAACTGAGCAATAAGAACTACAGACAGAAAAAGCACGATGTGTGTACTGCCACCTGAATGTAGAGATCTGCTGTGCGTGTGGCAGTGTTGATTCAAGAAGGCATTGAAGAGATCCTAGTAGAAAAGAAAGGAAAGGAACAGCAAAAGAGAAAAGAAACAGAAACAAAGTAAGCCCTTAAGTGTTTGCAGCAAATCCTAGGAATGGTTATAAAATTGTTGCCTCTCACTTAAGGGTGGAGTTCTCAAGTCAAATCCAAGGTATAGAGTCATGCTTTCTTATTGGCAATTTCTTAGAAAGGTCTCAAATTGAAGGCTGATCAGTCAATTCTTTAAGTGACCAATAATGCTAAGTTCTTTTGAAATTGATTTCCTTCTCTGGTTGAACAGCAGATAAGACGTTGTTTTACTTTTGAGGGGTCATGCTATTGAGGCTAGATGAAGCTTTAAAAACTAGACTCATCCATTGTGCGTTGAGATGCCCAGGCTGATGGCATCTGGGGACTAAGAACGTGGGAGGAAAAAATCAGATTCACATTTTCTATTTCAGGCTCACTCGTCAGCATGAACACATCTTCTTAAATGCTTATGGGATTGCTGACACAGTTCATCAGGGTTCTCTTCCTCCTGTTTCTTTACCTCCCATGTTTCAGCTGAATGCATATAAGTTGAGTAAGAGTACAGTGTAATTCTGTAGAATTGGAACTCCAAACTTCCTGCAGAGGGAACACCTAATTAATCCCCTACTTTCCCTACTACCGTCTTATCCCATTGCTCAACCATTATTGCTAAGTGGGAGCTGCAAATCAGACCAATGGCTCTCAGGTCTGATAAGGCAGTAGATAGGAATCCTACAGTCCTATATTGTATCTCATGTAGACTAAGTGTTGATAGGTGAATGACTGCCATCTCACTAGTGATGAAGGGTTTATTATACCAACTGAGCTCATATTTGAGGCAACAAAGTATTCCAAAGGAAAGTTTGTACTCTGCTTAAACTTAGAATATAGTTCCAGAGTCTTGAGGTGATCAAACATTTGTTAAGCATCTATTTTGTATCTGACAAACAGATATTTGTTTTATTTTATATTTCTGTGTATAGAAACCTGATTAGTCATTGTCTATAGCTGAAATTTCTGTAACGAGGTAGAATTTAGAGAATATAGCCCATTAGGCACTTCTGGGATAGTTGAAAAGAGAATATGATAAAAAAATAATGTCTAATGCAGGTGGTTACAGCAGCAGTTTGTTATTGTTTGAATTTACGCACTTCAATTCATTTTAGTAGTTGTAAAGTAGTCATAGATATTAAATGTGTGACTATGTTTCAATATATGAAAGCATAGATCTGACACAGTTGTGTCTTCAATACATTTATTCAGATATACTTTAGGGCTTGACTAGCAACTGTATCCTACTGCATGGACTTGGATATTGAGAGTCTATCCCTACTGTAGGCAAAAATGAGCCTTGTCTAAATCTCTTTTGTTGCTCAGATATGGCTTCTGTCTCTAAGACAAACTCTGCAAATGAACTCACTACCTTCCTCCCCATGTGGGACATGACTCCCTGGGGTCAAAGTCTCCCTAGCAATGTTGGACATGACTCCCAGGGATGAGCTTGGCCCTGGCATCATGGGATTGACAATGACTTCTTAACCAGAATGGAGAAGAAAAATGAAACAGAATAAAGTTTGGTGGCTAGAGATTTCACATAGAGTTAAGTGGTGGTTACTCTTTTGCAAACGTTAGCCAGATATTGCAAATTGCCGCATTATGCCAAGTCCCAACCAACAATGTGCCTAAAAGCCCTAAACTACAG
This sequence comes from Myrmecophaga tridactyla, assembly GCA_004026745.1. Taxonomy (NCBI): domain Eukaryota; kingdom Metazoa; phylum Chordata; class Mammalia; order Pilosa; family Myrmecophagidae; genus Myrmecophaga; species Myrmecophaga tridactyla. Next base: position 44,435 of record PVIY010018113.1, on the reverse strand, counting down.
ACTCTGAGACTCTATAAAAGTTTACCTATTAGGTTTATTTTTTCAGAAACGTAAAGCCTCTAGATGACTCCTATGCCAGATAAGCCCTGAAACCCAGAGGTACCAGTCTCCAGAAGAACACCAACCAGTTTCATTCCTCTACCCCATAATCTCGACACTCTTTTCAGCACAAGGAAGTTAGAACAGTCATTGGCTGTTCTATATCCATGAAAATTGAGAGAATGATCAAATGAGAGGGAGGAGTTGTAACTGAGAAGTTAGGATATAGCAAATGACTCTAACTACTGATTCATTATCTAGCTATTTCTCATTAGTTTCTATTATATTTGAATAGCCAGAAGAATTGTTGAATTGTAATCCAGTAGCCTTGATCTTTGATAATGGTTGTGTAACTATATAGCTTTCATCTTGTGACTGTGTGATTGTAAAAACCTTGTGACTGACACCCTCTTTATCCTGTGTATGGGTAGATGAATAATAAAGACATACATGAATGTAGTAATAGGTTGGAAATATGGGGAAAAATACCCCTACATAATTAGTCAATAGTACTACTGTAATAATCTTTCATCAGTTGTAACAAATGTAACTACCATTTTAAAAAAGTAGAATTACAAAAAAATAAAAAGTGTTGTCTTCAGTTGCAACAAACTTCCCTCACCAATGCAAGTATTAGTGGTGAAGAGGTGTGTGGGAATCCTGTATTTTATGCATGATGGTTCTGTAAACCCACAACTTTTCTAATAATTTTTAATTAACAAATGAGCCGCTTCCTTTTCTGAAAATCTTTATCTGATGCCTCTAAACTTGGTCATTGGTCCCACTATTCACTTAATGGCTTGTAGCACAGATCTAGGAGTTGGCTTGATTTCTCTTGCTCTTTGGTCCTTGTCTTTTCTTTTCTTCTTCTTTTTTTTTTTTTTTACCATCCCTACCTACATATAATTTCCAGTCATTTGGTGAATACTGTCAATCCTATTTATGAAATATTTCTCAAACCTTCCTTCCCATTATATCCTTATTGCCCTGTCTTAGTTTGTACACATCTTCCTCAACTTTTGGTCTGAATTCTAATAAAATTGTCTCCTAATGAATCTCCATTTCCGAGTGGTCCATTCTCCATATTACTGCTTGGTTGACCTTTTAACATCGATTGTTCCACTTTCCTTGCAGTTTCTTCCATTGCACCTTTATTGCTTATCTTAATGTTCAGTCTCCGTAGTATAATATACAAGGCACTTTATGATCTGACCTGTATCCACCTTCTCTGCTTGGACTTCAGACATCTACTCTGCCCAGCATCTGACTCAGTGATACTTCTGTGCCTTTGCAGAAGTTTTTCCTTTGGTTGGGATGGCTTTTCCCCTTTGCTATGTTGAACGCAGTCCTATGCATCCTTTAAACCCCCCTGATTCAAGCATTGCTTTCTTTGTGAATCCTTTGAAATCTACCTTCAGCCCTTAGACCAGGGAAGAAGCTGCTTTTGTAAGCAGATGCACAGCATGCCTTATTTTGTTATATCATCTATTATAGGAATTTTATAGTACTAGTTTATAATACTTGTTTACAATTGACTTCTTCAATAGACATATTCAACTTTGTGTCTCCAGGCCAAACAAGGTTTCTGAAATACAGTGGTCATTTACTTATGTGATATAAATGCATAAGTATTTACATTAGAATGCATCAATTAATTAGATTTTTTGTGACATTCTTAAGCAGGAAGACATCTTTATACTTACATATTTGAAAAAAGTCCTCTAGTTATTAGGGAATTTGTATTTCTTTTAGAACTCGCTGTTTAAATTGCCTTTCTAACAGGCTGCCCCACTAGCCATGCTTTGTGAAAGATCATGAGACAGAGGAGAGAGGCTCGTTCATTTCAACATTGAGATTTTTTTTTTTTCTGCAAAACAAAGAGATCTGGGAACTCCTTTGCAGGCTGACCATGTACTGCAAAATCCCAATTGTGTCTAGGTATTGTAGCAGGGATGGAGAGTGTGGTTGAGATTTTACAGGAAGTAGGTTTGAATCAAAAGCACAATGAGGAAGGGAAGGACTAAGGAATAAAGCTTTCATTGACCAAAGCAGCTACTTTCCTAACTCTGTCTTTCTCTGGGGCCATATGGATTCTTGTTTCTGCTTGTCTCTCCCCTCTATTATCCTGGTTCTTTCTAAACTGTCATCTCTTTACTTCTCTCTAGGCAGCCTCTCTTGACTAGTCATTAGGCTCTACCATGAAATTCACCTGGTCTCCCACAACCAACTCTTGAAGCTAGCCACTCCATCCTTTCCCAGTTCCAAATTTCAGCTTGACCAGACAGGGTTATGTGTCTATCCCTGCTCCGTGTAAAAGGGACTAGTTGAGAGGAGCAATTTCTCTAAGAAACCCCACACAGTAGGGGGAAATCTCTGGGCCGTCTAGGTTAGCATGGAGGATAGCGTGGCTGAGCTCCATCACATATTCCTGGAGCATTAGCAGCCTTTTCATCTAAACCCTTGGGTGGTGGATGCCCACAAGCTGTGTGAAACTTCTACTTCCGTTCTGTGCTCAGCCCAGCACAAATCAAGTCTGTGGAGTAAGGAACCCCGTTGATTCCTCTTGTTCCCTTTGTGAAATGACACACTGCTAACTCCTATGAGATAGGCAATTTCAGGAAAAGAGTTATCAGTGATCTCTTTCTTCTTCTTTTTTTTTTTTTGTTCCCCAAACTGCCCAGTCTCCTACTGAGGCAGTAGCGAGGGGAAATTGTTCTACAGAAGATAGCATGAACATTTAGGGATATCTCTAAACAACTCTCTTCCAGCTTTTCAGTGACGCTGCTGGCATAACATTTACAGATACTGATGATAACATGCTCCATTTCTCCCCTAATCTTTTGACCCTGGATCCTAGGACAAACTGTAATATCTGAAAGTAAAACATCCCTTGTGCCTCCTGGCTCTGACAGTTGTTAACACGGATCTTTCTTCTGTTCCCACCTTTTATTCCACTTTGTGTCCTGGTTATTAGTGAACGCGCATCACCCTTGGCTGTTCTTTGTTGGCAGGGCTTATGTCTCCTTCCTTTTTGTAGCTCAGCAGTGAAAATCAGATGGTTTGTACGCGATAGATTCTTGAATGCATCCAAAGCAGGAAGCTGACCCATGTAATAAATGATACAGCCTATCAATACCAGAATCACATCCCCGTTCCCATCCGACGCCATCTCATCTCAATGTTTATTTCCCACTTGGTGGTTACTAAAATCTGTCATTTGTTTTCTGTCTTCTCCACTAGAATATTAGTTCCATGAGGGTCAGGTTTTCATCTACCTTCTTTACTTAACAGACATAACAGTGCTGAAAATACATAATTTATAAGGAGGGAAGAATGAATGAAGGATGAATAGCAGAATGAAAGAAGGAGGGAGGGAGGGAAGAGAAAAAAGTCGGTGATGTAATTGTAACTAGTATCCAACCAGCTTCCATTTTGAACACTCGAAACCTATCTTCATGTCAAAGAGATCTTCCTTCCAGAGCAAACACGGGGATTGTGTTTAGGAGTTTCCGCCCTTGAATATAGATCCCAAAGCTGAAGCACAGGGAAGAAAGAGACTCTTTTCCTGTCAATTGGCCAAACCAGAGTCAAAGGCATTTGAGGCCGCACTTAAAGAATTTTCAGTTTGCAATTGTGCAGAAGCTGTTGTTCAGGTAATTTAACATTGATTTTAGTTTAAAAGGCAATTAAGACAAAATGGGCAGCTACTAGCCTCTTACCTTAAATAAGTTTAGATTTGAATCACTCCCATTACCACTTTTGTTTTCTATGCCTGAGCTTTTCTCTGCTAATTTAGCATGTAATAGTGTGGTGGTAGAAGTGGCACTGGTGGATGGAAGAGGAAGCCCTGCCAGGGCCATAGTTATTGAAAAAGGAACTGGTTGTTCAACAAGTGTTCCCCTGGTGAGATGAGTTCTCTTTTATACCATACTAGGAATCTGGATTTCTATAACTTTCCAGGAATCTGGTACTTTTGAATCTCTACCTACTAGTCTAAGCTCAGCAGTTTCACTCCTAGGTATGTACCCTAAAGGTACGAACAGGGACATACTTATGATATATGGTCAAGAATGTTCAAAGCAGTGCCATTTAATGTAGAGTTAAAACAAAGTGTACGTCATTATCATGGAATGCAAAAATTGATGTTACAATTATTTTTAACACTGTAGAAAATGTTCATGATATGTTGCAAAGTGCAAAAAGGTTATATGATGGTTTATATGATCAAAGACAATTGTGTGCTTCTTATGTTTGAGTTGTATATGCAGTGGAAAATGTCTGAAGTGGACATAATGTTAAATGTGGTTACCTTTGGGTGGTGAAATAATTATGTGGTTTTCTCTCCCTGTGCTTTTCTGAATATTCTAACCTTTCTACAATGAACATGCTTTGGCTTTACCAGTTATAAAAACACTTTATTTTGTTATATCATTTATTATAGTTTTGTTTGCTGCAATGCTATTAACAGAAGAGCCATCTCGTGGTGTCACCTCAAGGAATAGGTTATGTGTGCATGCTAAATTATGGGGAGGGTGGACTGGGTGTTTAGTTGCAATAATTTTGTTTCTTGCTTGAAGAGAGTCTGCTAAGCTTCATTGAGGAAGGTCATTCACCTGGCTCTAGTTTAAAGTCGTAAGGTATAGCACACTCTAAAATATGCCCAAGTGATTCATGCATTTGTCTATTAGGAAATGTGGTCATTTACCACCAACCAATGTAGAGCTAATGGGATCCATTTAGGAATATAACCACAACAAGTCTACCATAAATCGTGTGCTTTCCTATCTGAATATGCTTCATTAAGCTCACCTTTCTTGATGCAACTGGATTATTAGATGTCAGGAAGAAGGAAATCATTAGGTCCCACTGTTCTAATCCTGAAAAGCACCAATCTGGTTGCTATGTAATTTTTGCTTTTTCATATGTGCTTTGTTCTTTTCTAAAGGAAAATATTTTCAAACTAGTAAAGAAGCTATATTACAGTATTATGAGGCATTTTTCCATAGGTCATTACCGTAACTTCTAGCAGAAAGGGTAATCTATGTTGCATTTTATTTCAAGGATAAGATTGATCTTTATGAAAAATCAGTATACTGCATTGAGGCTTAGCCTTTTTTTTTTGTCTCTGAAGAAGCAATTTCATGTTGGAGTTTTCCAGAAATGTTAGGTAAGTGTAAGGCAAACTTTGATATATTTTGATGGTCTTATCATCTGACATTTGAAGACAATGTAATTTCTTGGCCAAAAAAAATGATATTGGCACGTCAGCAGTCATCACCATTGACCTGGCCAGTGATATTCGCCATTTTCTTATATTTGCATCTAATTGAGAAATATAAGGGATAACCAAGAAAGAAATAACAAGCACCCATATTTCCACCACAAGGAATTAGCCATTTGGGATGCTTTATTACATGTGTGTGTGCCTGGGCGTGAATATAAACACAAAAACACACCTATGTGTATAGATAAAAATATACATATATGTGCATATATATATACTTAAAAAAGGTGTATACCCTCCCCCGCTACATGGAGTATGACATCCAGGCATGAAAGTCTTCCTGGTGGTATGGGAGATGACCCCCAGTGATGAGCCTGGCCCTGGCACCATGGGATCAACAATGCCATCCTGACCAAAATGGGGAAAAGAAGGGTTAATAAATAAAGTATCAGTGGCTGAGGGAGTTCAAATAGAGTCGAGAGGCTACTCTGGAAGTCAATCTTACACATGCTTCAGTTAAACATTACTACCTATCATAGCTTGCAAAAGCCCAACCAAAAACATTCCTGCCAATTCTAATGAAAACCTAGGGCATTATATAAGATTAAATAAAGGTTCCAGGCACTAGGGCAACTCCCAAATCCTACAACCTCCCGACGGGTCTCTGGACACGGTAAGTCCTAAAATGCAGAGAGGGAGCCCTTCCAAAACACCAGCTAGTTCCATCCCCCATCCCATATTATCGACAGCCCCTTCTAACAGGAAAAAGTTAGAAGGGGCATAGCCCAAATAGTCCTAAGGAGTGGGAGAAAGATCAAAGATGATGGTGGAGTTATACAGAGAAAGTTGGGTTTAAGAAATGAATATGAGTGCTGAATCATTATACTGATATTTCTTTTAGCCTCCAGTACCTTAGAGCAGCTGGAACTAAAACCTAAAATTGTGGAATTGTAACCCATACCAAATTCTGAAATCTGTTCTACAACTAATTGTTGTGGTGTACTTTGAAATGTATTGCCTTTATGTATATATGTTATTTAAAGAGAACGAGTATAGCAGAGAAGATAGAATTTAACAAATGAGTATGACTGCTGAATCATTATATTTATATTTCTGTTGGCCTCCAATGTCTTGGAGCAACTAGAAGAAAAAACGAAAAATTGTGGAACTGTAACTCATCCTCACTTTAAAATCTGTTCTATGACTACTTGTTAAAATATACTTGGAAATTATTGTGTTTTTTTGTATATATGTTATATTGTACAGTTAAAAAAGGCATATATGTACACACACAATTTACTTATAGAAGTTGTATATATATGTGTGTGACTTTCTACGTATCTATTTAAAGATTTATATGCGTATAAAACATACATGTATTACCTTTTTAAAAATATAAACTAATGTTCAAATGCTCTCATTTCTACCATCAAAATCAGTCCCCTCCCTCTCTCCCTAGAGATGACTGTTAGGAATTTGGGGTCCGTTCTTCTAGACCACGGATTGGTGAGCTTTTCCTTCAAAGGCCAGATACTAAATATTTTAGGCTGCCTGGGCCATCTGGCCACTGTCACAGCCACTCTGCTCTGTCCTTGCACCGTGGAAGCAACTAAAGGCAGTTCATAAAGAACAGGCATGCCAATCTTCCAATAAAACTTCATTCATAGACACTGACATTTGAATTTCATATAATTTTCCCATCACAAAATGTTATTTTTCCTTTGATTTTTTTTCCTAACCATTTACAAATATATAAGCCTTTCTTAGCTACTAAGCTAGATGAAAAAACAGGCAGTGACATGATTTGGCCCAGGGTTGAATTTGGCCAGATCCTATTCTAGACAGCTTTCTATAGATTCACAAATATTTATTCATCTACGGTGAAATTTATAGCGTTAGTGTTTGCATTTTCTTTCATAAATACTATCATGGTGTATGAACCATTTAAAACCTGCAATTTAATCTTAGCAATTTGTTTTTGTTGAGAAATATCTTTATACACTGGTTGTGGGAGATTGGATTATGTACCCCATTTTAGATCCTTAATCTTACTCCACAGTCCTGTTGGTGTGAACCCATTTTACATAGGATCTCTCGGAGGAGTTATTTTAAGTGAAGGTGTGGCCCGGCTGAGTGAGGTTGGGTCTGAATCTAGATTACTAGAGGTCTTATAAAGAGAAAGAAACAGGAAACCAGAGAGAGGAGGCCAAAGGGAAAAGCAGAATGTCAATGGGACTTGGAAGAGAAAGGAGAGGGTATCACTCTGTGAGGCAAGGCAGAGATACAAGCCAAGGATGGCCCTGAGTAAGCACGAGAGTTTTACCGACTTCGGGAAAAAGCACTGCCTGCTGATGCATCAATTTTGGACTTCTGTAGCCTCAAAATCATGAGTCAATAAATTTCTGTGGTTTAAGCCAACCCATTATATGGTATTTGCCATAGCAGCTCTGGTAAACTAAGACTAAATATTTTAGGCTGCCTGGGCCATCTGGCCACTGTCACAGCCACTCTGCTCCGTCCTTGCACCATGGAAGCAACTAAAGGCAGTTCATAAAGAACAGGCATGCCAATCTTCCAATAAAACTTCATTCGTAGACACTGACATTTGAATTTCATATAATTTTCCCATCACAAAATGTTTTCCCATCACAAAAGTTGCACCAGGCAGTATGTATCGATATCTACATAGTTGCAGATGTATTCGCAGGTAGCTTCAGCCAATTGTTTTCACCACTATATAGATAGTATTCCATCTTATTATATACTATATTTTTTAGGCTGAATGGGCATTTAAGTTGTTTACTGTTTCTTTTCTTTTTGCCTATTATAAACAGTGCTACAGTTAACATCCATGGACATGCCTTAAGTAGAACTCCTCGGTTACAGGGAATTTATAGTTTTCATTTTAATAGATCCTGGTGAATTGGCTTCTAGAGGGACAACAGTGATTTCCATTCCCAATGGCACTTGGGAAGACTTTCATCTCAGGTACTCTTGATTTTGGTGATTTCAGTCATTGCTGTGTTTCTAATGGTGTGGGAGCAAAAAAAAAAAAAACAAAAAAACAGGCTCATCTACGTGTCATCTTATCTTACAGACACAAATGACACTCTGGACCTTTCTTTCCCTTTGGGTGAGTTCAGACTTCCACTGTGCTCCATACACATGAGAATAGCAATTTATATCAATAACCAGATTTGGCAACATCTGTCAAGGTTGTACCACTCCGTGATTAAATGGCCATATGTGCTCAAGTATACGGGGACGATGGGATTATAATTAGGGTTTGTTGTCGCTCCACCTCCCTCCCCCATCCTTAACTTCAAATAACCTTGCTTTTGTGAATTGATTTTTGAATCAAATTATTCCACTGAGTGCCTGCCCATGCAAAAAAAAAAAAAAAAAAATCCACTGAGTATACCCAATTTTTCTGTGACAATAATAATTTATTTTTCTGTATCTCTAAATATGCAGGATTTTCATTAAGCAAAACTCGAAATCTTTCCCCATTTTATCCAATGCCATTATAAACCATGTTTACATGATGATACGTGGCTCTCGCTAGAAGTTAACTTTTAAAATAATCGAGGAATAGTGTATATTCTGTACTGCCCCAACATGGTGAAACAAAATCTCACCTAATGTTATCTTAGAATCCTTTAAATGCCATTGTCCCCAAGAAAGGTAGGCAGAGAAAACACATGTAAATGTTTTTTTCTTAACTTCAAAAGAAGAATGCTAAACACTACATTAATGTAATATTAAAAAGCACATATAATACATGGGGAAAAAAACTGCCTCATTTTGTTACTGGCATGACAAAGATAAATGATGGTTATGCAAGGAGTTGGCATGTTCCAAAAAACCTGGAAATATTGCCTCTAGATTTGGATCTGTAATAAATGTGAAAATAAATATTTGAAAGATTTATTAGCATTTAAAAAATTGTTTACCAATATATCAAATCCTAATGAGTGCGCACAAGGCTTTTAACTAAAATAAAGTACCCAAGAAGATTGCGAAGATTATAGAGGAAGCCTATGGGTATTCACTTTTAATCAAGTATATGATATTTGAAATATGTAATTTTCTTTATTGTTTAGATCTCGCTCCTTCAACCAAGAAGTATTTGAAGAGCTGAGGTGATCTTAGGGCATATAGCTAGTACTTCTGACCGCGAAGAAAAAGAAATAATACTCTTTCTACATCTCCAAACCCTCTACCCATCAATTGTTTGGTCCCAACAAAAATAAGTTAGGATGGAAATAGCTAGAACCTGGTATAAGGCATTTTATTTAAAAAAAAAAATCTGTAAGGATATTTTTGGGGGGAGGAGGTAGGAATTATTTGATGCCATTATTCAAGGTAAATACATTTTAAAATGTGATCTCTAAAGTTCATCAGGGCACTATAGGTATTTCCTCCTGAAAACAAATCAAATTTTAGAGCATTCTCGTTTTGTGCGCAATATATAAAGCATTTGAAGAAATTCCAAAACTCCAACTACCAAGTAAAGTAAAATTACTTCTTGGGAGGCACACTGCAAGAAAACACATCAGCAGCGATGGGGGCGGGGGGTGCTCGGGTTTTTCATCTTTTATTAGTATTTGTCTACGAAGTAGCATATTGGAAGTCATAAATACTGTCCCGTGGACATTCTGAATAATGCAGGAGTAGCCTAAGTAATTGGAAGCGCTTACATCCTGCCTTCAGACGTTCCATTGCTCGTGAGTTAAAATTGGTTGTCAAGTGCGGACTGGGAGACTGTGCAAGGTGCCCTATTCTGTCAGGTGGTACATATTTAATGCTTGAAAGAACAAGCCAAGGGGCACGTGCGGGAGAGGGAGGAGAGCGAGATAACGGCCGCCAGCGCGGTGCTTTGCAACTGCTCCCGCGAAGCGTGGAGGCGGGACCCACGCAGCTTTGGCGCCCGCTGCCTTCCCCGGGCTACAAGACTTTGCAAAACAATTTAACTAGCGTTTTGGCGCGGAGGCCGAGGCCGCCTTGGAAGCAGGTCTCGGGTGCTGCAGAGTCCCCGGCCCTTGGGTGGCCTCCCTTTGTGTGCGGCTGTGTGTTGATTGCGTCCTGCGCCCGAGCTGCTCGCTCGCTCGCAGCGCGCTCTGCACCTGCTGGCGGCGGTGTCAGGCTGCCAGGCGGCCCTGGCGAGCGAAGGCGCAGAGCGCGCGACAGATGACTCGATTCATTTACATTGCTAGCACGTGGGTGCCGTTTGCTGCTTCCTCGGACTTCTCCCGCGTTCTCCCGGCGAGGAAGCAGGAGGCACTTTGCAGCCAACAATGAAATCTTGGCAGCTAATGGCAGTCGTGGGAGATGCCCTTCAGGTAAGGCGAGGGCTGAAAAGCACTAGCAAGGAAGGAGAGAAAGAGAGCGAGCCAGCAGCTTCTGCAGAGGCTTCCCGAAGCCCCGCTGACTCTGCGGGAGGCGGGTAGAGAGAGCCAGGGACTGGGGGGCGGGCGACAGGGGGGAGGAGTGTGCAAATTGACATTTTTGGCTGCCTGTGACAGAGGAGGCGCAGCCAGCCGCTGTCCAACGTCGAGGCAGAGAGGGTGCGGCATGCGCGCCTCCCGGGCTGCTGATTAGAATAGGGACTTGGCCGCGGATGGAATCCGGGAAAACCAAAGCGGCCATGGAAGTATGTGGATGCGTTTGCAGCGTGTGAATGGGTATGTAAGCTCAGCCCCGGGGAACTCGGAGGCTGTGCTCAGGGCTCGCCCTGGGCGCGCTGAGTGGGGCGGGATGACAGGAGGAAGCCGGGGGCATTTAAAGAGGGCGGGGGTGCCCCGAGATGAATCGATTTTCTTTACCCACTGGAAGTTAGTGGGAAACTTCATTGCCAATGCTCATTGGCTCCGTTTAACTTTATTCCCAGAGATGAATAAGCGTTTATAAGAAACGATGTAAAACTCCCAATAGGCTAGCCATGGTTTTGCAAGAGATGTACGGGTCTTTAAATGATGTACGGGTCTTTAAATGAGGGGGTTATGAAATTGCTTGGCCAGATGGGTCTTGCGTTTGGAAAGTTGGCAGGCTCACGTTCCAGCAAGGTATGTGTACGCGTGTGTGCGCATATATATTGTGTGTTTGTGTAACCATGTCTCCTGAGCTTGTTGCACTGGTGTACTCCATATCTCTTCTCCTTTTCCTGATTCTCATGGGAGAGTGATTCCGTTGACAATATCCAATATACTTTGACTTGTGAAATAGGCTCTCTGCCATTTTATTAAGTGGAATAAGAATCCAAAGGTTGCCCTTCCTGAGAGATCAGCTGGGGATAATGCGCTTTGCCTTCTAAAGTGAGAGAATTAGCTGTCAAGCATTTTAAAAATATTCAGTGTTGGACATGACATACCAACCTATACGGATCACCTAGAAGACTCGTTCTCAGCCTGTCTCTAGCCATTATTTTCCTATTACGATGAAACTGGTGGTTTTGCTCACTTCTTTTGAGGAGAGAGTTGTGTTCCCCTCCTCCTGTTTTAGAGGGGACCAAGGGAAACTCCAAATCCAAAAGTTTTATTGGCAGTACCATCTTGGTAAAATTTTCATTAAATCATTTGCTAAGAGAGTCACTTTCTGAATACATTTAGATATCTTACAACATATGCACTGTTAAAATGGTTTGAGATTTGGTCATACACAAAATGACATGATTTATAATCAAAGCAGTGATAATGATTGTGCAATCCTCTGTTTGGGTAACTGAGTAATCAATTTTTTGGCTTAAGACTATAAAATCTTTTTCCACTGTATTCTCTGGTTTTGCTCAAACTGTATATTTGGAAGCCCAGGAGGCACGCATAAAAATGTGTTTCTAAGATAGGGTAAGTTGTTTTGTGGTTTGCTAAACCACATTTGAATGAGGTGGTTCTTCAAGAAAGTCGGCTCAAGTCAGTCAGCAACAGCTGTTTACCACTCACGTTCACAGGACCCGAGCAGTGTTTGTGGTCTTCGTTCTAGAAGAGATTTTCCACCTCTCTTCTGCCTACTCGCACTCACCTTGCACACGGACGCCTCCTTTATCTCAGAATACTCCCAGGTTATGCAGAGAAAATTGCTTCCCTGGAGAGGTGGGGGCAGGTACTAGGGAGAAGAAAGGTTCCTTCCCTCTCCTCCTTTGCTCATTTTTTCTTCTCTTCTCTTTTCTTTCCTCTCCTTCCCCCCTTTTTTTTTCTTTCCTTCCCTCTCTTTCTTTCTGTTTTTTTATCCATCTGTATTTCTTTCCTTCTGTCTTTTTGTCTGTGTGTGTCTGAAACACAGAAAGCTTTTCACTATATCGTTAGCTACAGTTTATTTTAATAAATGCTTTACAACCCGAGGGATACTTGGAATCTTCTTTTTTTACGGTTTGGAATTCTCTGCTCACATAGAAGAATTAATGTCAGGCAATCCCACTGTGCATTGATCCTATAAAAGAGTGAATATTCAAACTTTTCATGTCATTTCAATTTAACCAAGCAAATAGACTCTTGGAAAATGGCCCCACTAAATGAAAAGAGTTGAATCTTCTCTCTGTAATTGCAGAGTGATGGGTTTTACAAAAGTGTCTGTCTTTTGTAACTTTATTAAATGGTTAAGCATACATTTACATTTTTTGCAGCTTTTTCTCTCAAACTTCTATTTTCTTCATTGCCTATCTTAACTTTTTGGTCTGTATTAATTTTAATCTGTATTTACTTGGACTTGGTAGAAACAACCATCATTGTTGACTTATAGGCTGGCTTATTTGTTAAGTTTCATGAAAATAGTTTATTTCTGTTTCTATTTGATTGTTTCCTTTTTCTTCTCTTAAAACGACCATGTAGTGATTTCCCAGTTTTTTTTCCTCTCCATATCTATGACACAAAAGTTGCAAAAAGGGCTTTTTGTAACACTTGTCTTCCTTTAAATGATCTTTGTTAGGATTTTGAGAGCATATTGTGATATTTTGAGACTACTGTGCAATCAGAGAACACATCCCGTACTGCTTTCGGTTTGATTATTGAGAACCCGACTGGATAGGATGATCTTGAGCTACATAAATATTATGACATCTAATGAAAGGTAATTTTGGGTCTAGTTTTTTCTCCTATTTTCTAATTTCTTATATTAGGTTTTGAACAGAGTTGCAGTGCTAGGGAGATGCAACAGTTAAATTGGTATTTGTTGTCTAAAAGAAGAATGAAACGTATGAACTATTGATAAACTTTTATTTATGATTAACATTTAGTTTAAGTTTGTTTAATTTCATCCATGTTAGTCTGAAAGGTATCACAGAGGAGAGGGATGAAGTATGTCCTTTGAAAGTAATTTTAATGGAATTAAAATGAAAGTCCTTTCTTTGAGAGCTTAATCTCCATCTTGTGTGGCTTTTCAGAAAAAAAAAAAGCTAAAAGTACACAAGGAGAAAAACCATAAACCCTTAATGCTTTTAGCACTTTACACTTTACATTTGCCATACAACCAAAAACTTCTGAGTGTGATAATACCTTGGATCTTTGCACGTTTTTATGGATGTACACCTCTGTCCTTCTGCTTGTTTTCCTTCGTCCTCATGCGCAGTTGAACATTTGAATGCATTATGAGCAAGAGTAAATGGGAGCAATTAAGGCTGTAAAGAAATTTATAATTATGCATTTTCATTAACTTGAATTACATGTCAAGAATAGTCCTGATGATTTAGTATTCATGCTGTGTCCCTTGCCTGTCCTGCACTCAAATAAATAAATCCTTAAAAGTCAGGATCTAACAAACAGTGCTTTGCTTGTAAACCATTGTATATTAAATAATCCAGTTATTTCCCCAAACAGTTTTTCAGGGGTATTTTTTAATAACATAAATAAAGTTTATAATGAAAAGTTGCATATGGCTGTTTTTTTGGTGCCCAAAAGGCTGAAACAGCTTGTGTCAGCTATAGTAACTCGTTTTGATTCAGCAAAACTAGGTTATGAATTCAAGCAATTAAAAATGACAAAAAGCCCAATTTCACTACCTAGATTAATATGCTTCCAAATTTCCTGCTCCGTAAAAAATTTCAAAGGGTTCTTTTTGGTTAGGAGCCCGTGTAACCTATAGGTTATTAGAAGTCTCCCATCTCATATGAGCTTATGATGTCTGAATACTTTGATGTAGAAAAAGTAAATAGCATCAACTGGATGTTCTTAATGCAATTTTGTATTTGCAAGGTCACATGAAATTATTTCTGTTGGGTTAAAAAGGAGAAGAATACTGTTAGTGTTCTAACATTAATCAATGGTGAGTAATCTTTCAGCCAGTTCCACTACCCATGAAAGCCAGTGAGGGGTTTTTAAGAAATGATAAAATAGAAAATAGTTCATCCAGTTTCCAATGATTGCAGTGACTTTTCCTTCCTTCCTTCCATCCTTCCATCCTTCCTGTGATGAGCATATTTATTACTTTTTCTCTACTTTTGAAGAAGTGAAGTCTAGAATTCTTATTCTTGTTTATCTAACTAGATAAAGCTCAATGCCCAGTACATGGGCCTTTTTATTTATAGAGAAATTAGTAGTCAAAAATTGCCCCATCTATTTTACCTACAGGTTCTGGGTTAGTTAAATTTTCTACCTGGTTTGAACCTGCATTGATCACACAAACAGCATACACACATAAGTATAATTAAGAAACCTGACCTCCAGACCACTTACTCTGCCTCTGTACCTCCAATCGAGTGCAAAGAGAGAGAGAGGAAAAAAAAAAGCAACAACACAGTAAGTATTCATGCTATGTGCCTGAGGCTTGCTTTTTCGAAAAAAAAGACCCCTTAAGGATCATATATTATGGAAGCTTTTCACAGGCCTTCCTTTTCTCTTGGTGATAATTCTGCATCTGCATTTGTTGCCATTGATTTGTTTCTTTGATGCTTAAATGATAGCTCTACTTGTGAGGAAATCAGGCATTTATCTGCTAATGAAATAGAAGAATCCATTGAATTTATTGTGGTTATTTGGATTTGCAGAGACCTTCTGTTTTTATTTTGTGGATGTGGATGATTATGATGATGTTCATAACACAGAAGCAGTAAGAGTAATGACCCGATACCAATCGTAGCCTTATTAACCACCCCCATGTGTCGGGCAAGGGGCACGGAACTTGAGCATTTTTTTCTTTGGTCCTTATCTCGCCCTAGCAAGGTAGGTATTAATATGCCTCATTTAGAAATGGGACAGCAATCTTCAACATGTTTTGTAAACTGGGCTAAAGGACCAGAATCCAGATTTTTTCATGCTCCAATATTCGAAGATACCATTAAAATGTACTGATCTAACATTTAGAAAGACAAAGTTGGTACTTAATGTCTTAGGCCAGTTGTCCTGTACTGGGCAAGTTTATTCCCTTGGGACATTTGGCAATGCTTGGAGACATTTTCAGTTGTCACAGCTGATGGGGGAAGTGCTATCGTCCTTTAGTGGGTAGAAGCCAGCAATGCTGCTGAACAGCCTACATCTTTGCCCCCACTTCCCAACCAAAGAATTATCTGGCAGTAGGGCCCTGTTTGAGAAGTCCTGCCCTAGATGATATCAGCTATGATATGATTAATATATGCCTTGCTATTTTTTTTTAAAACTGTGAATAAAGTACATGAATTTAAGTTATTAAACTTTTAAAATCTTGGATTGGATACTGTGAGTAGGATCATGATGCAAAATCAGAAAGTCCATATTTTCTCACAATCTAACTTTAAAATTGTTACAGCTGCTTTCTGTGCACGTCTTTCCTTCTAAATATGACATGGGTCATTATGATTTAAGTGGCTATTTGTCCCTGATTTACTTAGTGTTACCTCTGACAAGTCCTGGAAAATGGAATTTCTTTCTATGGTAGTGATGTCAGTGGAAGAGAAATGTAACATCTACAAATGAATCATGCAATAGTAATCTGGCCCTTCTTTCTCCTCAGTATTCCAGCAGTATTTTTACTTCTTGCCTTTAAGGATTTGTCACATAGTCTTGTTTGTTTATTTAAAAGTGTTTTGAATGTGCCAAATCTGGCTGGAAATGCTTTAAAATATTAATTCATTTAATCCTTAAGGCATGCCTTTGTGGTTGGTATTGTTATTATCTACTTTTGCAGATGAGAGAACCAAGGCCCAGAGAGAAGTTAAATAGCTTGCCTGAGGTCACATAACTTCTAAGTGGCAGTGCTGGGCCTTGACCCCCCCAAGATATCAGCCTCTAGAGCCTGTGCTCCTAACCAATTTGCTGAGTTTCTCAATGTGCAGAAGCACAGATTTTTTAGGCGTCATATTCACTTCAGTGTTGAATCAAAAACATTTTTTAAGTTTCTTTTTGGGGTGGTTATTTAAGAAAACTAACTTAACAAGTTTTGAAAGAGCATGAACGATAACTACATCTTTACTTGCCACTATTTGAATTCTCTAAACGTGTACTTCGTCAGGGTCAAGAGGACTTGTCAGTTCACTCAACCACTTCCACCTCCAACCACAAGAACTGCCAAAGGAAAACAGCAGTGTTTGGAAGGCACCATTTGATTTCCTACTTCATTGTGGGATTGGAAAAGAGAAAGAAAGTTTCCAATGGGATCTCCTATGGAGTCCACAGAAAGCCTTAGTCTTTAGTTTTCTAGCTCTCTTAACATTTCTAGGAAACCCAACATGATCCATTGATTCCCAACTGGGTCTTGCTAACAACAATCTGTTCATCTTCCTTCATTTAAGCTGTGGCCATGCCCTTGCGTCTCTCATACTCTCTCTCAAATATCTAGCACATAGTAAATGCTATGAAGAGAAAAACAATTTGAGTAGATTTTTAAATAGGTGTGCCAGTTGTGATACACTTTATTCTGCTTTTGAAGAAAATAGATTTTGCAAGTACGCAATTAATTGCATATAGATGGAATGTTCAGAAAACCAAGATGGGGGAAGGGAAACTGAAGAAATATCGGTTGAATGAATAAGTGAAATGAATGGAAAAAGTTATATTTTTAAAGAAAATTCTTGTCAAGAATTAGAATGAGTTGTACTTTGAAAGGAAATATCTCAAATTTTGAGTGCAGAATATTGGAGAAAGAAGAAGTCATGACAATGTGAACTACCAATCTAAGAGGCGATGGCACCATGCCAGCTGCCTCTTCAGCTTTGAAACCCAAATTCAGACATTACTTAAGTGTTGGTACACTGTTATCTGCTGACTATTTATTACCCAACAAGAAGCTTGAAGATGCTTAACGAAAGCTTAGAATAATGGAACTGCATATTACCTGAGCAAGCCACAGATCTCTTAATATGAGACTGGAAGGGTCACCCTTCTTGAAATGCTTGGGTCTAGCCATCTTGCCAGAGCAATGAAAAAGGCTCTAGAGCCACCCACCTTCCAACGTGGGAACAGTCCAGGAACTGAGCTGGAAGTAGAAACCATTACTGCCCTATATGTATATTTCAGGCTCAATGAACTATACCTCAACAATGAAAGAAAGAAGAGAATCTTATTTCAGAACTGTCAAAGGAGTGTTGTTGGATCCATTATCATCAAATTTTCTTTTTAAATACAGTTCATTATATTGGCTTTTTTGTGGAATACCTGTCCATCTAAGTGTTGGTTCAGGAAATGGTTTAAATTAAACCAGTTGTTCAATGCTAAAATAAATGGAAATAAACATACTTAAGACTACTTTGTGAGAGTTCTATAGGTGTTTATATTATAGATAATACTAATATATATGTATACAGTGTGTGTGTGTGTGTGTGTATTATCACATATCACACACACATCACTTAATTGACTAAGGGGAAAAAACAATGGAAAATCAGATTTGAAATAATTTAGTTCCATATCCAGTGGAATAGCTTTCTAATATATTTCTACATCTTAAGGTGAATCTGCTTTCAGAAATAAAGATAACCAGTGAATAAAACATGTGTGCCCTTAAAATATGTGCATCTTACAAAAGGAAAATGGACTTCTTCTCAGTCACTATTGAAAAATTTTCCCAGGATGCTAAAAATACAGGGTATGTCAATGTTTTAAGTAGTTCAGGGTTCAAATTCTGCTGATGGAAAAAGTAACCAACTTTTGTTATACGGAACTAGCTAATTGCACAATAAACTGAATTATACTTGATTATCATTATTACTGATACTGCTGTTGGGTGTTTACTATGAGCCATACATTGTGATAACTACTGGATAAAGATTTTGATTACTCCCAGCAATCTTTAATTGACAGTTGCTATTATTTTACCCATTTTTCATGAGGGGATACTGAGACTTGGGATGATTTTTCCAAGATTACCAAAGAAATTTTCTTACTTCAAAGTTCATTTCCCCCTCCCTCCTCATTTCAAATCAGTCATAGGAATCATTGCATTAAAATTGGTGATGAGTGAAAATCTAACATAGATTAGAATATTTGTTCAATTCATGAGAGTTCCAGTAATCATCTTTTAAAAACTAATCTTCTTTTGATCTTGGAAGAATATATATAGCTATGTATGTAGGGATGGACAGACAGATTAATGACAAAGAAGCAAATGTGACTAAGATCATGAATGTACTTGCAAGAAAAATAAATATAAATAACAGCAAGTATATGAAAGTAGGTTCATAGATATATGAAAGTTTTATCATTACATATGAAAGAGTCACCTCTCATGTTGGAAAAACATTAGTATGTTTGAGGAAACAATTTTACACACTGTTGGTGAGAGAGCGGAATGGTACATCCCTTTCTTGAGGACAATGTGGAAATTTTATTAGGGAAAAAAGTGTCTTCCCTTACATCCAGCATTTCCACATCCAGGATTTATGTGATTATTCAGGTTTGCAAAGACACAAGTCAGCTTACTGAGGCATGTACAGTGGGAAAAGAAACTGAAATAAACTAAAAGTCTAATAAAGGACTGGATGCTAGGAAGCATTAAAGCAGTGAGATGGATCAATGTGAAAATAGGTCCAAGGCAGAGGGTGAACAAAACCCCAAACTTCAGATATTTGTTACAAAAACACTTTTACTAAGCAAACATCCATCCATGTATAATTGTTTTATATAAATGGTGAAATCACCTAAAATAACTAAGACTGAACAGTCTGGATACCATTGTGTAGTGTGAGTAGGAAGCATGCAAGAGAGGAAGGGGATTTTAATTTAAAGATTATTTCTTTATCGGTTTTTATTTTCAGCAAGCATGCACCATTTAATAATGTAAAAGTACTTTGTTAAAAGCAGAGTATCCAGGACCTTCCAGGGAAGATGGTGGGGTAGGGAGCTCCAGGACTCACTCCTCCTCCAAAATAACTAGTGGACAGGCAGGAACTGCCTGAAACAACTGTTATGGGGCTCTAGAAACCAGAAGAACACTCTACAGCATCTAGGGAAAAGCAGGAGGAAGAGGCTGGGAAACTGCAGTAAAGAACTGTAAGTTGCTTGCGCCATAGTGCCTGCTGGAACCCATCCCCCACTGTCAAGGCGGGCCACCTCAGGGTCCTCTTCTAGCTAGCTGCTGCAGACAGAAAGAGACATAAAAACATTCTTCCGCAAGAGCAGGGGTCATGGCTGAGCACTGATCATGGCTTTTGATTAGCAAATTTGGATTGCTGTGTTCTAGCTCTGAGCTACTGTTTCAACCCACCGCAGACTGCCTGCAGCCAGTGTTTCAACCCCATCCTGACAGAGGCAGGCAATAGAGATTTAAAGACACAGTGCCTCCTTATGGCTGTGGGGAACAGTTTGCTGAGAAGTGCCATCTGCTGGGCAGGCCAGGAAAGTGCTGTTTTGAGGAGTCAGCAAAAAGGCTTCTGGTGTCTTTGCTGACCCTATCCCCAGAGCTCTTTGGAGCTGGTCTGTGCCTCTTTGGTGCATCCCTGGCCTGTTTTGGCTGGTAAAAATGGAAAGTCTTCTCTGTGATGACCTCCTCCCTGAATTTGTCCTCCAAGTAAAAGCACCTAGTGACAACAAAAGGCATGCACAAAACACTAAGGAGGCAAGACAAAAAGAAACAGGATGGACCAAGATTCCAGGCTTGGGAACAGAGGAAAGAAAGCTTTCTCCCAGGGGTGACCCAGGTGCACAAATAATGCATATCCAGGGCAAGAATCAGATGAAGAAGAGCTGAAAAAGCTAAGCAATTGAATGTAGGTGATTCTAAAGTTCTAGAATGAGTCAAACCAGGTGTCAAAAAAGAGCCTTTAAACAAAGCCAATCAACAATGAAATCAAAGGCAAGAGAGAGAGTAAACTCATCAAGATAATCAGATGCCTAGACATCAGCAAAAAATTACAAGCCATACTAAGAAATAGGAAGATATGGTCCAGTCAGAGAAACAGATTAAAACTTCAGAGAATGCACAGAATTTTGAAAAACTAATCATAGACGTTCAAACAAATCGAAATCAATTCAAGGAGATGAGGGAAAATATGGAAAGAGAGACAAAGGATATTAAGAAGGCACTATGTAAGCATAAAGAAAAATTTGAAAGTATAAAAAGAAACAAATTATGGGAATGGATGGTACAATATAAGAGACTAATATATACTAGAGACATTTAACAGCAGATTCGAACATGTGGAAGAATCAGTGAACTAGAAGACAGGACAATCAAAATCTTATAGACAGAAGAAAAGATAGAGAAAAGAATGGAAAAATTTGAGCAGGGTCTTAGGGATTTGAATGACAGTATGAAGCACACCAACATACATGTCATGGTACCCCAGAAGAAGGGAAAGGAAAAGGTTCAGAAATAATGTTTGAGGATATAATGACTGAAAATTTCTCTACTCCTATGAAAGACATAACTATACATGTCAAGAAGTGCAAAGTACTCCAAACAATAAATCCTAACAGACCCACTCCAATACACATGCTAATCAGAATGTCAAATGTCAGAGATAAAAAGAAAATCCTGAAAGCAGCAAGAGAAAAGCAAAGGAATCAAAATAATACTAAGACCCTATTTCACATCAGAAACCATGAAGGCAAGAAGGCAGTGGTACAATATATATTTAAAGTATTAAAAGAGTAAAACTGCCAGCCAAAAATTCTTTATCCAGCAAACTGTCTTTCAAAAAATAAGATTAAAATATTCACAGGAAAACCAAAACTGAGAGAGTTCGTCAATAAGAGACCTACCCTACAAGAAGTACTAAAGGGAATTCTGTAGGCTAAAAGAAAAAAAGACTTAACAAAACAGGAGAGATGGGTTTGGAGTATGTTTTAACAGTTTGCTAAAGCTTATGAAATGCAATGTATCAGAAATGGGTTGGCTTTTACAATGGGGATTTACTAGCTTACAAGTTTACTGTTCTGAGGCCAGGAAAAATGTTCAAATTAAGGCATGAACAGGATGGTACCTTCTTCCTGAAGAAAGGCTGTTGGCTATCTGGTCTTGTCTGTCACATGGCCAGGGACTTGGTGACGTCTGCTGGTCCTTCTCCCCCAAGTTTTAGTTTCAGTTTCTGTTTTCTCTGTCTGTGGCTCCCTTTCTCAGCTTCTGTGGTGTTTTTTTTTTTTGGTTGGTTGGTTGTTTTTTCCCTTTGTGCTTCTCTGAATTTCATCTCTTAGTTTTTCTGTGGCTTTTATCCTCTTATAAAAAAACTCCAGTAAGAGGATTAAAACTCACCCTGGGATACTCCTCAACTGAAATAACCTAATCAAAAGGTCCCACCCATAATAGGTCTATACCCATAGGAATGGATTAAAAGAGCATGATCTTTTCTAGGTTACATAACTGCTTCAGACCAACACAGAGTAGAATGTAAAAATGAAGATTATCACCAAGGGTAACTAAAAAGTTAAAAAGACATAAAATAAGATGTGACATTTAGAAACCAAAGATAAAATGGTTGAAATAAGTATTGCCTATACAGTGATAACATGGAATGTTAATGGATTAAACTCCCCAATCAAAAGACAAAGATTGGCAAAATGGATTTAAAAAGTATGATCCAACTATATCCTGTCTACAAGAGACTCACCCTAGACCCAAGGCACATATACACTGAAAGGGACAGTTTGGAAAAAGATATTTCATTCACAAGCAGTAAACTGAAAAGAGCTTGGGTAGCTATACTAATATCAGACAAAATATACTTTAAATGCAAAACTGTTATGAGGCTATAAAGGACACTGCCTTATTAATAAAAGGGCAGTACCACTAAGAAGAAATAACAATCATAAATATTTATACACTGAACTGTGATTCCCTAAAATGCATGAGACGAACATTGCCAAAACTGAAGGTAGAAATAGATGTCCAAACAATAATATTTGGAGACTTCAATACAACACTCTCATCAATAGATAGAACATCTAGACTGAGGATCAATACGGAAATGGAGAACTTGAATAATGTGATAAATTAAATAATGTGATAAACTGAATAACTAATAGACATATAAAGAACATTGCATCCCCCAAACAGTAGGGTGTACATTCTTCTCAAGTGCACATGGATTATTCTCCAGGATAGACCACATGTTGGATCACAAAAAAAGTCCCAATAAATTTCAAAAGATTGAAATTATACAGAGAACTTTCTATAATCATATTGAGATGAAGCTGGAAATCAGCAGCAAGTGGAGAACTGCAAAATTCACAGATGTATGGAGATTAAACAATACACTCTTGTACCAGTTTGAAATTATTATGTACCCCCAGAATAGCCATGTTTTAATCCTGATCCAATCTTATGGTACCAGACCTGTTTAGGGTGGGAAACTTTGATTGGACTGTTTCCAGTTATGGGCATGACCTTTTGATTAGATTACTTCCAGGGAGATGTGACACACCCAGTTGTGAGTATGACCTTTTGATTAGATGTTGTAGATGTGACCCCACCCATTCAAGGTAGGTCTTGATTAGTTTACTATAGTCCTTTAAAAGGGAAAACATTTAGAGAAACCTCAGATGCAGATGCTTAGAGATCAGTTGCTTTAGAGTTGACAGAGATACAGATGTTTGGAGATGCTTGGAGGGCCAACAGAGAGAGCAAATTCCTATACACAGGTAGAGCCCAGCAGACCTCACCATGTGTCTTCTACATGAGATGCCAAGTAACCCATAACCCAGAGTTGTGTCCCAAGTAAAGGCCCACAGATTCTTAGAGAGGAAACCACTAGCATCAGAAGCTGGAAGCAACACACCAGGAACAAGGACAAACAGATGCCAGCCACATGCTTTCCCAGATCAGCCTTCCTTGAGTCAACGTATCTTTCTCTAGATATCATAGTTTGGACAGATGTATGGCCTTAGAGCTGTAAATTTGTAACTTATTGAATTCCCCTTTTGAAAGCCATTCCATTTCTGGCATATTGCATTCTGGCAGCATTAGCAAACTAATACAACTCTTAATCAGTAAGTTAAAGAAGAAATAGCTAGAAAAATTCATAAATATCTTGAGATTAATGGAAATGAGAATACAACATATCAAAACCTAAGGGATGAAGGGATACTATGAACAACTCTATAACCCCAAATTAGACAATTTAGACAAAACAGACAAATTCTTAGAAACACACAACCTACACTGACTGTAGAAGAAATAGAAGACCTCAACACACCAATTACAAGTAAAAAGATTGAATAAGTCACCAAAAACCTCCCAACCAAGAAAAGCCAGGACCGGATGGCTTCACTGGTGAAGTCTACCAGTCATTCCAAAAAGAGCTAATACCAATCCTTCTCAAACTCTTTCAAAAAATTCCAGGAGAGGGAACACTAGCTAACTAATTCTACGAGGAAACCATCACACTGTACCGACGCCAAGAAAAGAAAATTACAGGTAAATTTTTCTAGTAATTATAAATACAAAAATCCTCAAAAATACTTTCAGATAGAAAACAACAGCACATTAAAAGCATCATACAGCATGAGCAAGTGGGTATTACCCAGGTATGCAAAGTGGCTTAACACAAGAAAAACCATTAATATAAGACACTCACCACATAAACAAATTGAAGGAGAAAAACCATGTGATCATCTCTACTGACACAGAAAAGGTATTTGACAAAATCCAACATACTTTCTTATTAAAAACACTTTTAAAGGTAGGAATGGAAGAAAACTTACTCAACATGACAAAGGGCATGTAGTAGATTCAGATGTCAACTTGGCCAGGTGATGGTGCCCAGTTCTGTTGCTGTGGCCCTAAATCATCAGCATGTGAATTTCATCTGTGGCTAATTATATCTGCTGTTGGCTGAGGTGATTGCCTTTCTTAAGGTGTGAGGCTTAAAAGGAGAGGTCAGAAGAGAGCGCAGTAGCTTAGACCCAGACACTTGGAGATGTAGAAAGGAATTGCTCAGGGAAAGCTATTTGAACCCAGAAGCCAGGAGAGACCAGCAGACATTGCCGTACCTTTGTATGTGACATTGAAACTCAGATGAAAGCTAGCTGTCTTTCCTCTGAGGAACTGTAAATTTATAATTAAATAAAACCCCTTATTAAAAGCTGATCCATCTCTGGTGTGTTGCATTCAGACAGCGTCAGGAAACTAAAGTAGCGCATATAAGAAAAACCTACATTGTACTCAATGGTGAAAGATGGAAAGTTTTCCCTCAAGACCTAGAATAAGACAAGGACACCCACTGTAACCACTGTTATTCATTGTTGTACTAGAAGTTCTCTCTTGAGCAGCTAGGCAAGAAAAGCAATAAAAGGCATCCCAATCAGAAAGGAAGAAGTAAAACTTTCACTACTTCCATATGACATGATACCATATAGAGAAAATCCCCCAATATCCACCACAAAGCTACTAGAGCTAAAAAAAAAAAAAAAGGAGTTCAGTAAAGTGGCAGGTACAAGATCAGTATGCCAAACTCAGTAGTGTTTCTATATACTAGTAATGAACAATCTTAGGAGGAAATCAAGAAAAAGAATTCCATTTACAATAGCAACTAAAAGAATAAAATATTTAGAATAAATTTAACCAAGGAGGTACACAGGAAACTACAAAACAGTGCTAAAATAAATCAAAGAAGATCTGAATAAATGGAATTACATTCTGTGTTCATGGATTGGAAGACTAAATATTGTTAAAATGTCAGTTCTACCCAAACTGATTTATAAATTCAATGCAATCCCAATCAAAACAGCTTACCTTGCATAAATGAAAAAGATAATTAACAAATGTATTTGGAAGGGTAAGGGGGCCTGAATAGTTAAAAAATCTTGAAAAAGAAGAACAAAGTTGGAGGACTCACACTTACTGACTCTAAAGCATATGTTAAAGCTTACAGTGGTCAAAACAGCATGTAAGTGGCATAAAGAAAGATATATTGACCTATGTAATAAATTGATAGTTCAGAAATAGACCCTCACAGCTATGGCCAATTGATATTTGACAAAGCTATCACGTCCATTCAACTGGGACAGAATAGTCTCTTCAACAAATGGTGCTGGGACAACTGGATATCCACATGCAAAGAAATAAAAGAAGACCCCTATCATTATCCCAAAATGGGTCAAAGACCTAAATATAAGACCAGGACAATAAAACTCCTACAAGAAAATATATGGAAGCAACTTCAAGATCTTGTGATAGGCAATGGTTTCTTATAGTTTATATTCAAAGCATAGTTAGTGAAAGAAATAAAATTAGACAGTTGGGACCTCCTCAAAATTAAAAAAACTTTTGTGCAAGTCATTCTACTTTGGGGAAAAATGTTTGGAAACCACATATCCATAAGGGTTTACTAGCCAATATATAGAGAGGGAAATCTCCAGCTCAACAATAAAAAGACAACTCAAATTAAAATTGGGCAAAATACTTTAAAAGACATTTTTCCAAAGAGGGAATATGAATGGCTAAAAAGCACATGGAAAGATACTCAACATTATTTCCTATTAGAGAAATGCAAATAAAAAACACCATGAGATATTTCATAACTACTAGAATGGTCACTATTGAAAAAATAGAAAACTACAAGTGTTGGATAAGATGTGGAGAAATAGGAATGCTTAGTCACTGCTGGTGGGAATGTAGAATGATATAGCAACTGTGGAAGACAGTTTGGCCATTCCTCAGGAAACTAAGTGTAGAGTTGCCATATGACCTGGCAATCCCACTACTAGGTATATATTCAGAAGAACTGAAAGCAGGGACTCAATAGCCATTTTCACACTGATATTCATAGTGGCATTATTCACAATTGCCAAAAGATGAAAGCAACCCAAATGTCCATCAACCGATGAATGGGTAAACAAAGTGTTGTTTAAACATGAGATGGAATATTATTCAGCTGTAAGAAGGAATGAAGTCCTGATGCATGCGACAACATGAATGAACTTGAGGACATTATGTTGAGTGAAAGAAGCCAGATACAAAAGGACAATTATATGTTCTTATTGATATGAACTAATTATAATAAGTAAGCTCATAGAGTTAGAATCTAGAATATAGGTTACCGGGAGATAAGGGGAAGTTTTGGGTTGTGTATGTCACTAGAATGAGAGTGAGAAGATAAAACGTGGGACATATAACACACAGTGAGCCCTGTGTATATGATGGTGGTAGTGAATAGTATGAATATAGGCTATTCTTTCATAAATTATAACAAATGTACAACACTATTACAAGGTGTTGATGATAGGGTGGTATATGGAAAAAATACACCTAATATAAACTATGGGCTATGGTTGGTAATATTTTAATATTATTTCATCAGTTGTAACAAAGGTAACACATAAATGCAAAGTATCAACAATAGGGAAGGTATATGGTTATATTGTATTTGCTACCTGATTTTTCTGTAAACATGCAACTTTTCTAATAAAGAAATAACAGTAATTTTAAAAAACCATTATGCTAAGTGAAAGAAACCAGACGCAAAGTACTAGTTATTGTATGATTCCATTTATTGAAAATGTGAATATAAATATGTCTGCATTCTAATAAGCTTTGTGGTTATGTAGGGCTGGAGAAGGATGGAGTATTGAGAGGTGACTGCTAAAGGGTATGCGGTTTTTCTTTTTCAAGTAATAGAAGTGTTCTGAAATTGTAGTGATGGATGCACAATTCTGTGATTATACTAAAAGCCATTGATTGTACTCTTTGGATGAATTGTATGGTATGTGAATACATCTCAATAAAGCTGCTTAATAAAAAGTGGATATATGTATATATGTTGAGGAGATGGACTCTCTCATGTGTGATCACTTGCTCACCTCTAAGCTGACCCGGCAGAGATATCCTGAATTACATGTAAACAACCCACATTCCATTGAAAATGTGCTGAACAGAAAGTTTTTAAATAGGGACAGAAACCTAAAATTGCCAGATTCTGAGTTATGTTTTTGCTGAGCTTTTGGGTCTGTATGCTCACTAACATGGAATGGTTGACTGGTGTTGGCAATTTTTGCAAATAATAAAACTAAGTTGTTTGGCCATAGAGGAAAACCAAATTTCCCTGTTGCTGCACATACTTGTCATTCATCTGTGGTACTGCAAATTCATGATCCTTATCCTCCCAGCTGGGTATGTCTGTCAGGGACTGTGGGCTGCTAAAAGTTGTATAGCATTATTTTTTTATTCATCTCTGGGTCATTTCATCTTTCCTTGCAAGCCACATCAGTGGCTGTGTGAAAATTGTATTTTGTGCTGAATTTCCCACTGTGAAAGATATTTACTGTATATTTATGTAAACACTGCAATAACAACCCCCTTTATATAGCCTTTCAATTTTCTGTAAGGGCAGATAAAATATTTTTATCTTGAACTGAACTTCATACCTTGGGAGATTTGGCTGTTCTGTCTCAGAATAATAAAACACTTGAGAAAGGCAGGCACTATTCAGATTGCTTCAGAAAACTGTGCACTTTACTCTGTAGATCTCAATTCCTTTAAATATTCCAATTGAATATACAAAAGCTAAAAACAATCAGTATAAATTATGAAATATGGAAAAATCATAATCCTTTCATTGAAAAATGTTTTGTTATATGTCTGTTGTAGATTCAACATGATTCTTAATGAGCAGTGTTTTCCTGAATATTAGCAGATACAGAGAGGAGATTGGTTATCACCTGAAAGTATTAAAAGCTCTCTTTCAGTTTTTACCTTCATTTAGGCATTGGCAATTTCTTTCTTTCTTTCTTTTTTTTTGATCAAAGAAGTTGTAGGTTTACAGAAAAATCATGCAATAAAATACAGAGTTTTCATATACCTCCCTATCGTTAACATCTTGTGCTAGTGTGGTGCATTTGTTTCATTTGATGAAGGAACATTTTAATACTTTTACTATTAACTGTAGTCAATAGTTTACATCAGGGCACAGTGTTTGTGTTGTAGAGCCCAACATTGTGTTTTGTTTTAAGTTTTATTCTAGTAACACATAAACAACCTAAAATTCCCCTTTTTAACCTCATTCAAATAATTACTTTATCAATTACATTCATAATTTTCTGCTACCATCACCGTCATCCATTCCCAAAACTCTTCCATCAACGCAAACAGAAGCACTGTACAATTTAAGCATTTACTCCCCATTTCCTACCCCCCACCTAGTCCCCTTGTAAACTATTTTCTAGCTTCTGACTTTGAATTTGCTTATTCAAATGATTTCTATCAGTAAGATCATACAAAATTTGTCCTTTTGTGTCGGGCTTATTTCACTCAGTATCACTGGATGTACGGGTCATCCATGTTGTTGCATATATCAGAACTTCATTCCATTTTACAACTGAATAATATTCTATCATATATGTATATCACATTTTATTTATCCTTTCCTTGGTTGATGGACATTTGGGTTGCTTCCATCTTTTGGCATTTGTGAACAATGCTACTGTGAACATCAGTGTGAAAACGTTTGTTTAAGTTTTTGCTTTCAATTCTTTGGAGTATGTACCTAGATGTGGGTCATATGGTAATTCTATACATAAGTTTCTGAGGAATCAGCAACCTGACTTCCAGAATGGCTGCACCATTTTATATTCCCACCAACAATGAAAGAGTTTTCCTATTTCTCCACATCGTCACTGATACCTGTAATTTTTTTAATAGCACCCATTCTAGTGGGTGTGAAATAGTATCTCACTGTGGTTTTGATTTGCCTTTCCCTAATGGCTAGTGATATTGAACATCTTTTCATGTGCTATTTGACTATTTGTATATCTTTTGTTGAAAAGCATCTATTCCTGTCCTTTACCAATTTTAAAATTTGGTTTATTGTGATTTTGTTGTTGAGTTGTTGGATTTCTTTATATTTTCTGGATATTAATCCCTTATTGGATATGTGATTTCCAAATATTTTCTCCTATTGTGTAGGTTGTATTTTTGCTTTCATGATAAAGTCCTTTGAGGTGCAAAAGCTTTTAATTTTGGTGAGGTACCATTTATCTATTATTTCTTTTGTCACTTGTTCTTTAGAAATGAGGTCTAACAAACCATTGCATAACAGAAGGTCCTAAAGATGTTCCTTAGTTTTTTTCTAGGAGTTTTATAGTTTTGGTTCTGATATTTAGGTATTTGATCCACTTTGGGTTGCTTTATATGTTGTGATGTAGGGGTCTATCTTCATTCTTTTGCATTTGGACATTCCATTTTCCCAGCATGGACTTGTTGAAGAAACTGATCTTTTATTACGTAGACTTGGCAGCCTTGTCAAAAAAACGGAGCCGACCTAGCAGCCTGTGGAAAATCATGTGGCCATAAAAGTGAGGGTTGGTTTTCGAGCTCACAGTCTGATTCCATTGTTAGGCTAGGGTCCCCATATCTTCAGTGTTTTGGAAGAGTCTGAACAGAATTGGTGTTAATTCTTCTTGGACTGTTTTGTAAAATTCAGTGAAGCCATCAGGTTCTGGATTTTTGTATGTTAGATTTTTGATTACTGATTCAACCTCTTTACTAGTAATTGGTTTGTTGTGATCTTCTGTTTCTTCTTGAGTAAGTGAAAGTAGTTTGTTTGTTTCTAGGAATTTGCTTCTTGGTATTTCCTAATTTCCCTTATTATTTATTCTTTGGTTTTTAATAGTATATATTTTAACTTCCACGTATTTGTGCATTTCCCATATCTCCCTCTGTTTTGATTTTAGCTTAATTCCATTGTGGTTAGAGAAGATACATTGTACAAATTCAATATTTTTTAATTTATTAAGGCTCATTTCGTGACCTGCTATCTGGTTTATCCTGGAGAATGATCTTTGTGCACTGGAGAAGAATGTATACCGTGCTACTGTTGGCTGAAGTGTTCTATATATGTTTTAGGTCTGGCTGGTATAGCGTTTTGCTCAAGTCTTCTATTTCCTTATTGGTCTTTTATCTAGATATTCTATCCATTTTTTAAAGTAATGTATTGAAATGTCCTATAATTCATGTAGAACTCTCTAGTTCTCCCTTCAAATCTGTCAATATTTGCTTCATATATTCTAGGGCTCTGCTGTTTGGTGCATATATATTGATGATTTTTATTTCTTTTTGTCATATGTGCCCCTTTATCAGTTTATAATGACCTTCTTTGTCCCTCATAACAGTTTTTACCCAAAGTCTATTTTATTTGATATCAGTATAGCTACCCCAGGCTTTTTTGGTTATTACGTGAATGGCATATTTTTTCTCATCTTTTCACTTTCAACTTACATATATCTTTGGATTTAAGGTGAGGCTCTTGCAAACAGTACATGGCTCAGTCATGCTTTTTAATTCATTATCTTTAATTCATTATCTTTAATTCATGCTTTTTAATTCATTCATGCTGTTCTCTGCCATTTGACTGGGGAGTTAATGCATTCATATTTAAGAAACTACTGATAATGTAATACTTTCTTCTGCCATTTTCTATTTTATCTTTGTAAATCTTATACATTTTATGACCCTCAACTCTTCCTTTAAAACCTACTTTCATGTATATTTAATTTTTTTTTGTATTGTGCCTTTTTAATCCATTCTCATTTCTTTCCGAAACTATTTTCTTTGTGGTTATCATGAAGTTAAAATTTGACACCCTGAATCTATAATATTCATTTGATTTGATACCTACTTGTCTTCAGTAGCACACACATACACTGCTTCTTTACCCACCTGCTTCCTCATTTTTCCCCACTTGCTACAAAGTATATGTTTATATCTTGCATGTTCAAACAACCACATATATATCATTACTTTTTATGCATTTGAAAGAAGTGGAGTTGTATACCAAAAAATGCAATATGCTAGTACTGACATTTATAATTTCCCATATGGTTATCTTTACCAGAGGTCTTTATTCCTTTATACCATGTCTATCCACTGTCAAGTGTGCTTTCTTTTCAGTCTGAATAAATCCCTTTAGCACTGCTTGTAGAGAAGGTTTATTGGTTATGAACTCCTGCAGGTTTTGTCTGGGAATGTCTTAATCTCTCCCTAATTTTTGAAAGAGTGTCTGGTCTCATATAAAATTCTTGGTCGACAAGTGTTTTCTTTCTGCCCTTAAAATATTTCACACCACTGCATTCTTCCGTAGTTTCTGATGAGAAGTCAGCATTTTATCTTATTAGGATCCCCTTATACATAACCCATTGCTTTTCTCATACAGCTTTCATCATTCTCTCCTTGTCCCTGGCATTGGACAAGTTGATTAGTGTATGTCTTAGCATGGCTCCCTTTGAGTTTATCCTGATTGGGGTTCATTGGGCTTCTTAAATTTGCATACACATGTCCTTCATTAAATTTGGGGAGTTTTCTTCCATTATGTCTTTGAATATTCTTTTTGTCAATTTTTCTCTTTCTTTTCCTTCTGGGACACCCATAATGCATATATATTGGTACACTCAGTTGTCTCTCACAGGTCTCTTAGTCTCTTCATTCTTTTCTCTGTCTACTCCTCAGCCAGAATAATTTCAAATGGTGCCTTCAGATTCACTGAGTCTTTCTTCTGCCACCTCCAATCTGCTGTTGAAACCATCTAGGGAAATTTTCATTTTTACTGCGTTCTTCAACTCAAGTATTTCTGTTTGATTCCTATTGAGACTCTAAGAGATTCTCATATTGTTCATTCATTGTTTTCCTAATATCCTTTAGTTTTTCTATGCCTTTTCCTTTATCCCTTGAACACACTGAGGATCATTTTTTTTTTTTTAACTCTTTGGCATATCCAAAGTCTGGTCCTCTTCATTGATGGTTTTTGTATTTTTATCTTTTTCTTTTGGATGTGCTATCATTTCTTGCTTCTTTGTTTGTCGTGTAATCTTGTGTTGCATATTGTGCATTTTAATATTTTAAAGCATTAGCTCTGATATTTAGTCCTTGGGCTGCTGTCTGTTCTTAAATTTATATCTAGCTAGTGATATGACAGAGATTTTCTTGACTGTCAGGAGCTAATCAAAAGAAATAAACCAAAACATGAAGCGTCTTTCACCATCTTTGATAATTGGCTCTGTGTTGGTTAGTGGTCTCCCTCTGAGCTTCACCTTGCTATCAAGAAGATCATCCTGAGGCACATGTGAAGTGCAGGTTCCTCTATGTCTTATGTAAGCCTTCATAGGCCACAGAGCCCACTTTTTTTCCTGGGCTTTTGCTTGCTATAAGCATTAGGAATTTCTCATTTATAGTTTACAGGAGTTCCAGTGAATGCCCCCTCCCCTCCCTTTAAAAGAGCCTTTCACCCCCTCCTGGGTGCTCTCTTGGGTGACAGTGTAGGTAGTTCTTTGCCCCACACTGCTTCAACTTGCTTGTTTCTCACATTTTCCCAGACATTTGCAAGCTGCTTCTCTGACCTCTGGAAAATCCCTGGGAGGTTGACTGTGAGTCAAATTCCCTGGCTCATTCTCTCAAACTTCTACTCAGTAGATTGGCAATGTTATACATCCACCCCAATATGCACACAGGGGCCACTCTGTTCTCTCTGGAACAGGAACTGGGACCTACAGTGGGAGCCCAACCTGGCTGTGGCCTGTGCTGTGGAGATACAAGGGAAGGGGTTGGCAAGGGCACGTGGAACTTCTGTGGCTTCAGCACTTGCTCAGTTAATGCTACCTTTAGCTGTTTTGCGTGATTTTAACAAAGATTGCTATCTTGAAGACTACTCTGTTGCCTTTGTCCAAGGGGGTTGGTACAGTCACTGCTCTTAGAGCCGGCCTTCTGTGACTTGAAGTAGCTTATCGAAAGTGGTGATAACAGATCAGACCACGCATATACACCAGAGTTTGGTGTGTCTTCGCCCCACCCACCCCGCCAGCACCATCTAGCTATACCAGGAGCCTAAGGTCCAGTCCCCAGTGCTGCACCAAGGCTGGGGGAAGGGGATAGTGACCTCTGTAGAGAGGTTGAAACTTACTGGTACTTACTGCAATTTACCAGCCTCTTCATTCTGCTCCTCCCTGTATACTGAACAAGGCATATACCCTGGAGTTTTAAGATAGTTGATTCAGACAGTTCCTGCCAGTTCAATAGTTGTCTTCGTAGAGGGATGGATTCCTGGAGCTTCCTACTCTGCCATCTTCCCACAATCTTCCTGTTCCCATTTTTTATTTGCAATTTTAATTGAGGTAATTGTTGATTCACATAATTGCAAGAAATAATACAGAGCGATCCCTTGACCATTTTGCCTATTTTCCCCAAATGGTAAAATAAATCAAGGAAACACAATCTGTTTTTTAGCAAAGCCAGGGAATAGCACCTATAGTTTATAGTGTATACAGCCAGGACAGTACACTGATACAAGCTACTCTATACACCACTGCAGTGAGGATACCAAATGGCTGCATAACTATTTTATAACCATATCCATCTCCCTCTCATCACTCTCTTCCTGTCCCTGATCGTTGGTGAGTACTGATCTGTCATCCAATTAGAAAATTTTGTCCTTTCAAAATGTTAATAAAATAGAATCATATAGTACTTGATCTTTTGCTATTGTCTTTTTTCAGTCATCAGAGTCGCCTGGAATTCACCTATGTTTTGCTTACATCAGTTCTTTGTTCCTTTATATTGCTCAGTAACATTCCATGGTATAAATTGTTCATAGCGTGTTTAACCATTCAGTCATTGAAGGACATCTGGGTTGATTCCAGTTTCTGGCAATTAAAAATAAATCTGCTATGAACATTTGTGTACAGGTTTTTGAGTGAGCATACGTTTTCATTTCTCTGGGCTAAATGCCCTGGAGTGGGCTTTGGTGATTTTTTTGGCTCGTTGTGGAAAACACTAATATGTTATGCATGTTGAAAGTTAATTCCAGTTGTACACAAACCAATGAGAGGAGGGGGGAAGAAAGAAAATCTTACCCACATCTCGATGTTTATTTCCCTGAAGCATAGTACTAGAGATAGAGACTAGCCAGCATTTGTGCAGCATCCGCCATATGCCAGTCTGTATTTTAAGCGTGTTACATATGTTAATTCATTTTGTCTTCACAACAGCGTCATGAAGTATGTACCACTATCATCCCTGTTTCCAGGAAAAGAATCAAGCACAAAGAGGTTAAGAATTATCTTGCCCAAGATGATACAGTCTATGGCATTCGAATTTAAGCTGTTTGAATTGAGAACCCCTCATTTTAACCGCGGTTTGATGCTTTGTCTTTCCAAGATCTGTTAAGTCATACCCTATGGGTTGGCTGAGAAGGCAGCATTCATTTGGTTGAGTAAACATCTGCTAAGGTGACTCTGAAAAAAAAAAAATAAATGGAATTGGGCATATAGAACAATGAGCTAGCTGATTTCCCTGTTCCCATAGCTCATTGCTCTGTCTCTAAACTTGCTTTATTTGGCCATCCCAGACAGATGGATACTTCTTCTGGTTTTTAGATATCCAAGAAGCATATTTCACAACCCTCCCTTGGTTATACACTGTAATATTTAACAGTTCTCAATGGCAGGATGCTCTGTTTTTCTGTATGGTCTAAATGAGTCTGGTGCCAAGCCGAACCCCTTACTGCCCTAGCAATCAGCAAAGATGTGGAATGGATTCTGCCCACTTCTACTTGCCAACTCAACTTGCCGATACCTGTTTTTAATGGAATCA
Source organism: Myrmecophaga tridactyla (assembly GCA_004026745.1). NCBI lineage: Eukaryota > Metazoa > Chordata > Mammalia > Pilosa > Myrmecophagidae > Myrmecophaga > Myrmecophaga tridactyla. Next base: position 9,268 of record PVIY010018113.1, on the reverse strand, counting down.
TGTGTGGCTGTTTCACATTTATTGTTGATCTGTTCCTTCCTCCAAAGGCATTTCAGATTTCCACCAGGCTTATAAAGTATTTAATATTTTCATATGCTTCAGTGTAAAGCCATCTGTTGCAGTGACAGGACAAAATGTTGAAGACAAGAACAAGCGTATGTTTATGGAGAGATTCCATGAAATGTTAACAAGAAAGATATGTGCTACTCTGGAGTGTCTTGTTGAAAGTGGCCAGGGGAATTTGGAAGGCATGGTCGCCAGCGTTTTTATTTATAAATTATATGTGGTCTTCTATTTCTGTCCTGTAAATTTAGACTTGATTGTTGATGTAAGCAGTGGCAGAGACCTCAATGGGAGGAAATAGTGGAGTTACCTACTTAGAACTTTCTTCATTTCATGTGTTATTCATCACGTGCTTCATTTGACTTTTTGCTATTCATTTGAACAAGTAGATTGGGAATATGCTATGTGCTGGGCATGCAGGTTACTAGTATAGCTAGATTGTGTTTCTAAACAGTTTATTAGTGTTTTTCTGTGCCAAACTTTTAATAGCCATGTTATAGCCTTGCTATAATGGAGTTACTTTGAATTTTGGCTGTCCACTTGAACATATCAGTTTAGGCACATTTATCTGAAACTATTTGTGTGTTTTCCCACCTCCAGACTGTGCTTAGAAAATCAAAGCAAGTACCTCCAAGCTAAGGCATCACTTCTCATGGGGAAAAATATAGCAGCTAGCATCTACCTTGTATAGTGTGTGACAAGCAATGCTCGAAGCTCTGCACACTGCTTGTTTATGCTGCAAAACAGCCTTATTTGGCAGGAGCGGTCATTGCCTTCATTTTACAGATGAGGGCAAGTTTTAGAGAAGGTAAAGTCATTTACCCAAGATCGCACAGGGTTTATCCAGGATTTGACAGCAGGCAGTCTAAGTCCATAGTTGGCACATTTAACCACTGTGTTTTATAACTGATGCTAGGAAAAGAAGAGGTGCTTGTCACATGCCCTCCAGACCCATCCTCAAGGTCTTCTTGTGATGACATGAGCTGGGACTACCCGGTCAACGACAGAACAGATTGTTGAAATGCAGTGTCAACTTAGAGTCCTCTACAACCTTTTGTGAACAGCTCTTCAATTCTCAGCTACTTTTTTACCCTGTAAACAAAGTTACCAGTCAGTGACTTCTCTAACTCTAGAGGGAGGCTTGTAGAAAAGTTTTGTTATGATTGATGCCAGAAGAGCCACTCCTTAAAATGCTATAACAGAGTGAGGTTATGTGGGGTTACCCTATAAAGCCCCCTCCCCCTTTATACCAAGGTTTGAACTCTCTTTTCTCTACCAAGAATGATGAAGTGCCTAAAATTGATCACCTACTTTCAGCTGCATTAACAAATAATTGAATTAACAACGTAGGTAAGAGAATAGGACTCTCCTGAAACCATGTCAAAGATGACATTTCCAGCCAATTATTCTGAGGTTGATAAAATTAAGTAAACGATAGGATTTAGGGTGATTTCTAAGCAGAGAGAAATAATTGCAAAAAAAGCAAGGCATCAACATTTCAAATTAATAGATGAAAAGCAATCAGGATGTCTGAGAGAAAAGAAACACTGTTCATCTATTTCAGTCAACCTCCTGGAAGCAAGTAAGGATTCGTCCTACAGTCAGGCCTTTTTAGAGCCATGGATTTGGCCTACAGGGATTCATTTCCACAGTTAGATTGTGGAGATGGACTGTGAACTTCATGAGTGCAGGGAGTAGGTGAGCGATCTATATATTGAGTTCCTAGCACAATTCCTAGTCCAGAGTAGGATATCAAGAGATGTTTTCAAAGAATGTATGATCATATTGGGCAGTGAGAAAATATTTAGGATGTATTAAATCCTGGTGAATCTAGGTAATAATGACATCTATAATAATTGGATAATGCTTTCAGCGTCCTATTCAGAAAAGACAGTGCTATTTCTACCTGCTGGTTCTCTCTTCCCTAAAGCCTAGACATTGGGGAAATTCCTTTTTTTTTAAATGAAAGCAGCAACCACATGCACAGTATAAGCAAAGGACAGATTATATCTGTCCCTTCACTGGCATATTGACATCACCTCATATAGGTTGTATGACAGGCAGCAGTGCTTCAGATCTCTCTCCCCCAACCCTATTGGCAAAGAGGGATTTATGGTTAATGCAACAGTGAAAATAAATTATTACCATTCTGTGATTGTGTGACAGGTTAGTAATTAACTTAGTCACCAGTTGGCCTCCCACAACTGTGGTTATTCACTCCATGGAGCACTTTTCTGGGAAAAGGGGAGATCAGCAAGGCATTCTTTGTTTACTGTAGATGCTGGATGCTAGAGGAATGATCTTTTCCTATTGACCAGGACATACATTGGTTGTTAGGATATGACTTCCCATTCTTCAAAATGCTACGGGGATACTGGGAGCTTGAAAGCTACCCTGGAGTAGGAAAATCATAAAGAAATTGCCCTTTATGCACTAATTGAGCAGTTATGTCCAGTTTCTATTGGGTAACTTTTACTGTATAGGCACAGCTGAGAGCTATGTGTAAAAAGGTGTGAAAAATTTTAATTAAAACAATAATTTTTTTATTTTGCTTTCTTTATCCATTGTAGGTTAGGTGCCTGTCACACAGCCTAAGGACAATGGTATTAGATTTGTAATAAGGACAAGTAAAGCTTTTCATTCTGATTGGATTGGGTGTATTTTTCATCAGCATCTCCCGTGTGAGCCATGATTCCAAGACAGAGTCTTGTAATCTTCTGCAGTGGGAATGATTCAGCTTAAAAATCAATAGGGCATGAGGTATTTCAAGTTCTCATTATTGTAATGTGTCAACATCACTTCAGTGACCCCAGAGTCCTATGTTGGCTGGTTTTTCCCCTGATTTATTGTGCAATCTCGTAGGGCAAACTATAATTTCACTTGGAATCAGAAAGTCTCCATTTATGGTTTGTGCTCCAGTCTCCAGTCATTAGGACACTCGCAGGGAATCGATACCTCCTCTTGTTGCTAGCAGCTGAATGAAGTTGTCACCTGCTTAGATTACAAAGAAGATGAGCAAAAGGAAGCAGTGAGGGGTGAATACATCGGACAGGCTCTGTTTTGATAAGGGCTTTCTCTGATGCTCACCTGCTGTTGCTTGGAGGAATTTCAGTATTTCGCAGGACATCTGTTCTAGAAAATCCCCACCAGAGAATCAGTACCGTGTGTCATTTCTTCTTTTGTGAGCTGTTAATGGGTGATATCCTTTCCCTTGGTTGAAGCAAGGTGAGGAAGCCGTTCTTGAAAATTCTGAGTTCTGGCATATTTGCATGAATGATTGAGTCATGCCAGTTCATCTAAATACCGAATTATCATACTAAGACCATGAAGACAAGGTCTTCCATCCTTTTCCTAATCAGGAAAATACCTAGGAACTTAATGGAAGCCTCTGTAGGAAGCCTTCAGCATATCATCCATCAGTGTATATACATTCTATTCTCTTGGACACACACACACATGTACACATTTATAGACCTTTTACCAAGGAGTAAATTTAATAAATGTTTATGTAATATTATCAAGTCACCAGTAGCACAGTGAATACAAATTGCATTTCTCATACCTCCAATACTTAGCAAAGGGTGGGAATGACTTCACAGATGGGCTTGTCAGAAATATGTTCAAGTCCCAACCATCTATGTTCCATGCACTTGTGAACACAGTGGAGTTTCCTTCCTCAAGAAGATTAACAGCAATGGAAAGGAACTAGGTTAAGAGGCTGTTGCTCTGCAGCGAATGTATGGACAGAAACTGCAGGAGCAGAGGAGGGACTTTACCCAGTCAATCAAGATTTTGGAAGACTTCAAGAATGACATCAACATCTGATAACATCTTGACCACAGGAATGACAAAATGTTATAAAGCCCATTTACAGGTGATGTGACAGTGGCTCAGTGGCAGAATTCTCACCTGCCACACTGGAGACCTGGGTTCAATTCTCAGTGCCTGCCCATGGAAAAAAAAGTATATATATATAAAGCCCATTTAGATATGTGTACAGTAGAAAGAGGACAATGTTTAAAGTTGACTTTGTCTACTGAGATCGTTCTATTTCATCTCAGTCCTTAGGGAATGATTTTTAAAAAATTTTCCACTCAGAGGTTTCCTACCTGCCTTATTAAGATCTGGGTTGGGATGGCTGCTCCAACTTGCCCATGTCTTTTCTTCCTACCTTTCCTGGTAGAGCCCCATCCTCCTAGAGCTACTCCAATGGGGATGTAGTACAACCCGATGGACTCATTGCCAGTGGCAGTGGTCTGGAAGTGGCCTTAGTAGGTCATCTTTAGACTGGCCCCAGGCCATTCTCCTTTTTGCCTTAGAGACCACTCTGCTGTTTCTCCTTTTCTTGCCACTTAAAAGTTTGTGTAGATATGAGTCCCGTTTAGTGAGGTGTGTGTTTTTATTCAAGATTTTTATTCATTTCGAAGACGTGTTGAGTACTAGGTACCTCTTTTTCATATTTTTTCTAAGCTTCTAAAACAGGTGACTCTTCCTTAAGACTCTTTGGTGATCTGGAAGCAAATTTTAATTTTTACACCCTCTTAGGACTTGTCTTCTATTCTAGATTCATTCATTCATTTATTCAACAAATACTTGAAAGAGACAGTCTTGTATGTGATGACCAAGATAGAAGAAATTCCTGCTCCCAAAAAGCTTACCTTCTGGATGAGGGAAGGAGAGCCCTTGACTTTGATATCTTGCTAGAAAGTTCATAGATATGGAACCCTGGCTTCCTGGTCTCCTGAGAATAGGTTGGACAATTTCTTCCTTGATGGAATACTAACTAGAGCTTAAAAGTTACCTTAATTGTACTTCTGCTATTGATCCTAGGCAGTGAGAGGATATAGGAAGATCTTGTGGTTCTATTACATTTTTCTAATTCATGGAAAGCTATGCAGACTCATAGGGGTTCCAGATCAGTTGTAATGGTGGTGATGACTCCAAGGAAAGTGGATATCAGAACTCCTGTCCAACCTGGTGTGAGGCCTTCAAGGCCTATCATCTCAGACCAATGAAGTTCCCTAGGAAAAGCCTAAGGAGACATTCTCCAGGGCAGGGATATAGTGAGAGCTCAGAACTTTGGGCAAGTTATTTAATCTTCCTAAGTCTCTGTTTACTCATCTATTAAATGGAGATGGTAATGATAGCCTCTTTGGTAGGCTATTTTAAGGATTACGTGAGACTGTGCATTTAAGAATTTAGTATAGTACCTAACATATAGAAGCTACCTAGTAAACATTAGTTATTATGAGAGAGGGAGAGAAGATGAAAGAGAGGATGCAGTGATGGTGGATGAATTGTACTGGCTAGTCTGTGTGCATAGCCATGTCCATCTTTAACTATCTCATTTCTTCTAACTTTTTGCCTCCGTCTCCTTACCCTTGCATACAGCTCACCTCCTCTGGTTTGGCAATTGCCCCTGATGGAGCAGGAGTATTGACTTTCTTTGTTGAGCAAGGACCACAGGCCTTTATTACTTGGCATTTTATTCAGTGCTTGCTAGTTCTATGTGGAATCCAAACGCTAAATGGGTTTGTTTGAACATTCCCCTGTTAGAATTCCTACACAGTAATATCATGCAGCTACTTTATTGATGAGGTAGATTTAAATGTGATAGTATGGAAAGATATTAAATAGAAACTCAGCTTAGATGTTAATGTCGATTTATATACAGAGACATAGAACAAAAAGAAGGCGCAGAGGAGTAGTGTATATAGTATGATCATATTTGTGTATGCAGATTTATACATACAGATGCAAGGATTTATTCTGGAAAGACATGCAAGGAATTGTTAATAATGATTGTTCAGGGGCAAGGATGTTGAAACTTTAGGAGAAGGAGTCTAACAATCCATTGTACGCCATTTTGCATTCACTCACATTTTTTTTTGCCATGCATGTATACAACTTTTTTCAAAAAAGTTGTATTAAAAATTAATATTAAGCATAGACTCCCAGATTACTATGGTTATCTATCAGCATTATTTCTTCATTTGTTCTTCTGCTTCCTAACCTAAATATAACAAAGGAGATTACAGAAGCCCAGGACTTCATAATACTCACGTCTTTTTAACAGTTAGCCTTTGCTGTGTATCAAACAATTCCAACATTTAGTGGTTTTAAATCATCATTTTCACATTTCTCTGGGTCAGTAATGTGGGTAGGGCTCAGCTGGGCAGTTCTGCTAGTTTTACCTTGGTTTCTCATGCACTGGGGCTGGTAATCTAGAATGGATTTACTCATATAGCTGGGAATGGCTATGTACCTCCCTTTTCTGCCATGTAGAATGTGCAGTAGCCTAGCTCAGGCTTGTTTAGTAGGCTAGCTTGGGTCTCAGTTCCAAGTGCAGCAAGAGAGCAACCCTCAACTTACAAGCACTTTCCGGCCTCTGCTTACATCACATTTGTTAATGTCTGATTGGCCAAAGCATGGCACAGGCCCATTACCAGATTCAAGAGATGAAGTGATAGATAGTGAAGGAAGATACAACAAACTCACCTTGAAAGGTGTGTGCATATGTGGATGGGATAAGCTCATGGCCATTGTTTATAATCCACCCTTGCCTCTTTGAGCCAAATTGTACACTGGAAGGAATAATACACAATTAAGTGGATATTCCTTAAGCCGGTTTATTTCCTTAGGCTAGTTGAATCCAAAACAGTAGTCTGTTCCTTAATAAGAACAGCCTTCTATTCTCTTATACCAAAGTGTCCTCCTTAAATTTAAGAGCGTAAGCAGTAGTGCTAAAAATTTTGGATCCTTTCTTCCTTCACTGGAATGGCAGCCCAGAGGTGAGGTATTTGGTGACACAGAGCATCTCCATCCTTAAGACCTGCATGTCTCCAGGGATCTCTACCTGCATGATAGAGCCAGCACCAATGATGTTCTGACAAGTACATTTGATTCTGAGCATCCTTGCAGCCTGCTGGGAATCTATTTGCTTTGGATCAAGGGCACTGGTGCATCCAGCTTCAACTTTATATTCCCCTGTCCTTAAACCTCAGCTAGTGTATTTCCGAGAACTAGGGGAACTAATGCATTTGCTTTTCTGATTTTACTAGCACCAGTTTATGCTTCCATTGGTTTATGGATACACAGATTATGGGGATAGTGATAGAGCCAGAAAGGCCTGAGCGGTGCCTTTTTAAAAGAGAAACCAAATGGTATGTAATTAAAAGTGTGGAGGGCTCAACAGAACAGGCAGATGGAACTAAGGTTGAGAACTGGCCATCTATTTTTCAAATATACTGAGTGTTCTTTGACACTTCAGATTGGTAGATAGATGGTATCTACCAATAAGAGGTCACAAGCATGAGCTTTCTCACCCTCGTGGTGATTTTCTGAACACTTTACATACATGCACTTAATTGCATTTGCATACTTTCAAGCTTTATTCCACAAAATCAGAATAAAGTATGTCACAATTGGCATTTCTCTTTAAACAATCCATTTAAATGGTTTTCCTCTTCATCAGACTGGGGATTCTGTCCTAGTTACGCAGTTTCTTGCCTAAAGAATGGATTTGAACTATCCCTTTAAGTTGTTGATTGTCAATCACTTTTATAAAGTTGTCACTTTCAGTATGTCACAGTTAATAGCAGAATGTAAACTTGAGACGTTTATTCTCACTCTGACATTTGTAACTCAGTTGAGCTTTATTTATAAAAAGAATCTAAAAATACACAAACTCATGATGAATAAAAATGGCTTTTTGAAAGAACCTTCTCCTTGACAAACAGGAAATAGAAATTTGAAAACAAAATGCCTCCATCATATCCAGGAATCATGTGAATTTTAAAATTCCCAGATAAAATTGGAGTAGATAAATATATGAGTTATTGCCTAGTGCAGTTGTTAGAAGTGGGTTATATCTGCACCTGCTCAGTGCCTAGCACAGTGCTAGAGACCATGGTGTGTGGGTGTATGTTGGAAAGAAGAATAGGAGGAAAAGAGAGGATGCAAAATAAATAAGGCATTGATTCTGTCCTCAAGGATTCTACCCTTTAAATGAGCATGAAGCACTCAAAGGAAAACATTCAATAGTTTGTGGTACAGACCAGAAATTCTACACATTAGTGAAGGGGAAATCATGTGGATAAAAGTAATACTTGTGGGTTTCTGGGGGAAGAAGGAACCATAGCTGTTCATCCTGCTTATTTATTTATTGCAAATATATTGACTGCTGGTGCCTATATTACATGCTGGACAAAAACATACAAAGTCCCTGCTCCTTGGGAATTCATACTGAGAAGGGTTAGAAAGGGAGATTAGATTGAGAAAATAAAATAAAATAATCACAGTAACAAATGTATTATTACTATTTGAGAAAGGTGATCTAAAGAAAAGGCATATAGTTCTAGGAAAGCAGACAGCAAAGGAACTTAAATGTGAAAAGGTCAAGACACGGTCCTCTGAGAATGTGATTTTTGAGCTAAGACTGGAAGGGACCAGGAATTGGAAACACAGAATGGAGGAGGAGGCATGAGAAGAATCTTCCAGACAACATGGGCAGCACATGCAAATGCCCATGGTAGGAGAGATCAGGCTAAGGGAAGGCCAAGTGGGGAAGGGAAGAAAATGGTGGTGGGGTGTGGGTGGGAAATATGGCGTGATAGAAGCTGACAGAGGACGGGGTGGGCTGAAGGAAGTGCCAGACCTAAATAGCTACAGGGAAAGGAAACAGCTTGGGCAAAGGCAGTACCAGTATGCAAATGACATCACTGGAGGAAGACAAGGATTGAATTCCATTGTTAGAGGTAATGGATAAAGAAGTCTGAGGTGAGGAACCAGGGTTTTAGTTGTGTTGCAAGGATGGCTCAGAGCCAAGTGGAGAGTGTCTACAGAGCTTGTGCCATCTGTAAGCTCCAGGAATGGTATAGACTGACCTCTAATGTGCATTTTCCAGTCTAAATAATGATATTGCAATTAGGGCTGGGTAATAATAATAATAATAATAATAGCAGCTCATCTGTATTGAGGCATTGAGCTTATTGGTTCATGTGTCTCATTCTTGAATGCTTCTTTTCCTTCACTTCTTCTCTTTCGACCACCAGCCAGTTGTTTAGACCCTGTCTCCAAGGTCTGTCCTGTCTATTCACTCCTCAGTGTTTCCACTGCCACAACCTTGGTCCAAACCAACATTATTGCTTCCCCTACTACTGCAAAAGCCCCTTAACTGGACTCTGCGAGATCCACTTTGCCTCTC
>PVIY010018112.1:0-48199 GCA_004026745.1 Myrmecophaga tridactyla | reverse complement strand
TGTGTTAGTTAGATTCAGTTGTCAACTTGGCCAGGTGAGCATACCTAGTCTTGTTGCTGCGGACATAAGCCAACGGTACGTGAACCTCATCTGTTGCCAATTACATCTGCAGTCAGCTAGGAGGCGTGTCTGCTGCAATGAGTGATGTTTGGCTTAATTGGCTGGTGCTTAAATGAGAGAACGCAACATAGCACAGCCTAAGCAGCTCGGCATTCCTCATCCCAGCACTTGCAGCTCAGCTCAGGCCTTTGGAGATGGAGAAAGAAGTTACCCTGGGGAAAGTTGTTGGAACCCAAGGGCCTGGAGAGAAGACCAGCAGAGACCATCCTGTGCCTTCCACGTAAGAAAGAGCCTCAGTGGAAAGTTAGCTGCCTTTCCTCTGAAGAACCAACAAAATAAATCCCCTTTTATTAAATGCCAATCCGTCTCTGGTGTGTTGCATTCCGGCAGCTAGCAAACTAGAACTAGAACACAAGGTATTGAAAATGGATGGCATATGGGGAAAAGTACAATCAGTGCAAGCTAGGGTCTATAGTCAACAGTAACGCTGTAACATGCTTCCACTGAATGTAACAAAGGCAGTATGCCAAAAGTAAATGTCAACAGGTGGGGGTATGGGGGAGGGGTATGGATTATTTGTGGAAGAAAACAAAATTTCTTCATATAGATTGTGGTGGCGAAGGCATGTCCATTTATCTAGGTGGGATTGTGTGATGTGCGAATAAAACTATTTTAAAATAAACAGAGAGAAACAAGTGCTAGAGAAAATGTGGAGATAGAGATGTACCAATTCACTGTTGGTAGAGAAACTGATGCAGCCCTTTGGAGGGCAGTAGCTCGGTATATACCTGGAGGAACTGAGTGTGGGGACACAAACAGACATTTGCACATTGGTGTCTATGGCAGCAGTGTTCATGATTCACAATGAATGGAGGTGGCCTAAGGGTAAAATGACTGAGGAATGGAGGAGGGGGGATCTGTGGTGTATACATACAACAGACTACTGAGCGGAGGCAGGAAGGAATGAAGTGAAGCATGCAACTAGATGAATGAACATTAAGGACTATATGTTGAATGAAATGTCAGAAACAAAAAGATAAATATCATGCCTCACTCATATGGACTAACTATAATATAAAAATTTGGTGAACTGGAATTGAAAGCCTGGGTTATCAGGTTGAGGCTTACTGTAAAGAGTCCTAGATTGTAAATTCTTACAGCAGTCACATATATTCTGGAAGTGTTACTGTTAATTCTAAATTCTGAGATACTGAGCTGTTTGTATATAACCTGATTGTTCCCAGAAACTTTTGGTATTTATGTGACACCTGAGACTCAGAGTTAGAGCTCTGACACTATGAAAGTCAGCAGTGCCCCATACAGAAACTGTTTAAAAATGAAAGGTTTAGGAGGCGAAAGGGTGAGGAAATGTAGCGCGAAAACCAGGAACGAGGCCACAGGCCTCCAGGAACGTTCCGCGAAGTTAGAACAGGCTGAGACTAAGGATTCGTAGTTTCGGGAAGCAGGTTTTATTTGCTATGGCCATAGGGCTCAGAGAGTAGCCTCTGAAAGTCTGAGTCCCGAACAAAAGGCAACCTTAGCTTTGTTAAAGACAAGGTAAACAATTGGCTGATTTAAGTTGAGAATGGCCCAAAGCTGAACCATTAAGGGAGGGGTCCCCACCCCAGAATGTCTTATCTTGCCTACTTGCAGCTTCACCAGTTCCTGAAGGCTAGGGGAGGGGGTTTCTATCCCAGGAATGTGCCTTATCTCACTTGCCTGCAGTTTTACCCATTCCTGATGGTCAGGAGAGGGGGTTTGAGGATTTTCCACAGAGAGCACAGCTGAACTAGAAAGAGGGGAAGGACTGCATGCTACAAAAGAAGGAAGGTAGACCGGGAAATTTAAAGCAGGTTTATTTCTGCAGACTGAGCTCACCCAATCCAAGATGGAGGGAGGTGAGTCAGGGCCTGGGTGATGGCATGGGCAGTTTTTAAGCAAGGGAGTCAGGTGACGTCCGGAAGGGGCGGTTCTCCAGAAGTCAGGTATCTGGAAGGCGTGGTTCTCTGGAAGTCAGGTGTCCGGAAGGGGCGGTTCATCAGTTCTGGAAGTCAGGTGTCCAGAAGGGGTGGTTCCAGAAGCCACGTTGGGAGGGGCGACACAACGTTCACAGCTCCAGTTGCAGTGCCCTTCCCTTTTCCCCCGACCTAACAAAAAAGTTGAAAAAGGGATCTGACTTCAACTAGAATTATGAATGAAGCTGATCTCGATAGGACTGGGGTCGAATACAGAGTAAAAGATGATATTGTCTATATTTTAAAACTACAACTTCTGTGTGAGACCAAAGGGAGAGATGTTTAGTTGGTGCAAAATTTGTAGTAGGTAATTAGCATTACCTAATTTAACTTGTGTAGTCAGTTTAGTTGAACACCATAAATACATGGAATCTTAAATAAGGGTGTGAGATATTGATGGTTTACCCAGATTAGTATGATGCCCTAATATATCCCAGAGTAAATTAGGCAGTGAATAAAGAAATATTTGCATAGTCCCCTTGGGGGACTTAGGAGAAAGGAAGAAATAGTCACCTTCCCCATGTGGAGAATTCCTCATATTCTCACAGGCAGTGGGGACAACTAAATCAATATGCTGAGCCCTTAATCTTGGGGTTCATTCCTATGAAATTTATTCCTGCAAAGGATTGGCTAAGCCTGCTTATAATTATGACTAAGAGTCACCTCCAGAGAACCTCTTTTGTTGCTCAAATGTGGCCTCTCTCTCTAAGCCTATTCAGCGGGTGAACTCACTGCCCTCCCCACTCTATGTACAACATGACTCCCAGGGGTGTAAATCTCCCTGGCAATGTGGACAGAACTCCCAGTATAGGCTGGAACCTGGCATCATTGGATTGAGAAGGTCTTCTTGACCAAATGGGAGAAGAGAGAAATGAGACCAAAAAAAGTTTGTTTGTTTTTATTAATTTTTAATTTTTTAAAAAATATTACAAGATAGAAACACAAACATTCTTAACATATGATCATTCCGTTCTACATATATAATCAGTAATTCACAATATCATCACATAGTTGCATATTTATCATCATGATCATTTCTTAGAACAACAAAATAAAGCTTTAGTGGCTGAGAGATTGCAAACAGAATCAAGAGGCTATCTTGGAGGTTGTTCTTATGCATTATATAGATATCCTGTTTTTTTTATGATGTATTGAAGTGGCTGGAGGGAAGTACCTGAAACTATTGAGCTGTGTTCCAGTAGCCTTGACTCTTGAAGATGATTGTATAATGTTATAACTTTTGCAGTGTGACTGATTGTGAAAACCTTGTGTCTGAGGCTCCTTTTATCCAGGGTATGGACAGGTGAGTAAAAAAATATGGATAATAAATGAATAATGGGGGGATAAGGGATAAAATAAAGTGTATAGATTGAAATACTGATTGTCAATGAGAGGGAGGGATAAGGGGTATGGGATGTATGAGTTTTTTTCTTTTTTCTTTTTATTTCTTTTTCTGGAGTGATGCAAATGTTCTAAAAATGATCATGGTGATGAATATACCATTATGTGATGATACTGTGAGCCACTGATTGTACACCTTGTATGGACTATATGTGTGTGAAGATTTGTCAGTACAAATATTTTTTTAAAAAAGTAATGGAGAATTTCCTCACTCATTGTATCAGGTCAGCAGCACCTAAGAAGCTAAGCCAAAGACAATGGAAGGAAAGAAAACTATAGATACGAATAAAGTTGAACAAATTCTCCTCAAACTACTAGCAAACTGACCCTAGCTGTATATAAAAAAAAGATTATAGCTCATGATCAAGGGAGATTCATCCTTGGCATGAAAGTGTGTTGCAAGATATGAATATCAGTCAAGGAAAGATACCATATTATTAGAATGAAAGCAAACAATCACATGATAACTTCAATAGGTAAAATACATTTGAGAAAATCCAACACCCTTTCATGATAAAAGCTCTCAATAAAATAAAGAATAATTTGAAGGAAATTAGGAAAGCGGTTGCACTGAAAATAGTATCTAAACAAATTTTAAAATTAGGAATTTATTTATGCAAGGAGGTCCAGGAGTTGTTCCATGTCACCTACAATGAACTGATGAAACAAAGAAGACCTAAATAAATTGAAAGACATCACATGAGAATGGATTGGAAGAATTTATATTGATCCAATGCCAATATTTCTACAAAACACAAATTCATATTCAGTGAGACTCTAACAAAATCCCAATGAAGTTCTTTGCAGAAATGCACAAGGCCATATTTTGGCAAATAAACCAAATGTCCTACAGAAGACAGAATGGATGAACAAAATGTGGCAAATCCTTACAGTGGAATACCTCTCAGCCATAAAATATATGAGGTACTGTGACATGGTGTAATACGGACAAACCTCAAAAATATGCTAAATGGAAAAAGCCAAGTAAAAAAGGACATATATACACACTTCCACTGATTATTCCAATGAGACAGGAGATTCATGGTTTACAGGGACACAATGGGGAGTGAATGCTTAATGGGGATAGGATTGGTGTGATAAAATGTTCTGGACTGAGATAATGATAGTAATTGTACAACATTATGAAGGAAACTTCATAATTGATGGAAAATATTAAAAAGTCTGACCGCACCCAGGGCCCATGCGATGAAGGGAAGTAGTCAACCTCATAGCTTGCTGTTGGAACTTAACTGTTCTAAGCCACCTTCCTTTATCTGGCTGAGGGTGGGCCTGAGGAGGTGGACCTTTCTCTGGTGTCTGGGCTGGCTGGAGCTCAACCACCAGTTCACCCAGGGATGGTGATGCCAGAGATGTGGATAGTGGCCAGCTCGTATCTGACCTTGGTGTTGTCAAGTTTTACAGCTCTGGATCTGGCTCATACTCCACAGCCTGTGCTAGTGTTGGGACCAGATGGCACCAGTGCCATCAAGTTGGCACTAACTCTCCTGGGATTGTCCCACCTGGTGCTGGGAATGGAGCAGGAGCTAGAATTCTCAATGTAGCTGGCTCACAAGTTGCCAATGGATCTGGAAGAGATGGGATGTTCCCCAACAAGCCTGCCTTTCTAGATGGCTTCACAAAGCAGAGAAGAACCCCAAGCCTTGCAAATGCCCAAGTCCAAATCCACAAACCCCAATCAGGAGGCCTCCTGAACAGAGGACCCCTGGATTTGACTCTTCTGAGATTCCGTTGCTACTGGTCCCACATTAGCCCTGGATGCTCCTACCTGGGTGCTCCCCTTGTGTCCTCCCTTAAGGTGGGAGGACACCTAGCACTATTCCTCCTCACACTCTGCCTCAGCCTACATGGAACCAAGACCCTCAAGCTGCACACGGAAAACTTGAGCCTGGCAGAGCTGCTCTACTTCATTGAATCTAGAGGCTGAAGGTGGACGTGGAAAAGGAGCACGGCGCTGTGGCTCTGACCCAGGCATTTGATCTGGATGTGGCCCAGCAGAAGAATACAGGGTGTATTATTTAGGGTTCTCTAGAAAAACATAAGCAACAGGAGATATTTGTAAATACAAGATTTATAAAAGTGTCTCACACAACCATGGAGATATAAAAGTCTGAAATGTAAAATGGCAGCCCAATGAAGGCCCTCAATGAACTTCCCAATGGAGAGACTGGCTGGCTGAAGCGAGAAAAAGAGATTGTCTTTTCTGAATTCTCCTTAAAAACCTTCGGGTCGTTAGATTAAGTATCACTCCTTGCGGAAGACATTGCCCTTAGCCAACTGCAGATATAAACAGCTGTGGATGCAACCAACATGCTCATGATTTAAGTTCATGAAATGTCCTCACAGCAACACATGGGCCAGTGCTTGCTTGACCAGACACCTGGGCACCATCACCTGGCCAAGGTGACACATGAACCTGACCATCACACAGGGTCTAACAGAAGTTCTCCGAGGAGTGGTCTTGCCAGATGCCCAGGATGGAGCACAGGACACTGTGGGGGAGGTGAGCCAGAAGCCAAATCAGAGGCCAGGCCTTTCCCAACTCTGACCTCTGAGGGAACCCTGTGGGGTGGGCTCCTATGCCTGCCATGCTGTCCCGAGCCAAGCCCTCCCCGTGTCTCTGCCTCAGTAAGCTCCAGGTGCTGAAGCTGGCCAAGGAGAAGATGGGCACGAGGCTGCCTGTCAGAGCTGACATGGGTTACTCCACGTAGGAGACTCCCTCAGGGGCTGTCTCTAGGTCCCCAGCCTCCCCTCTGTACCCAGGGGCCCCAGACCCCAACCACACCTCCCTTTCACCTCTTTCCTCCTAATGGGAAGTCCCCAGTCCTCAGGCCTCTAGTGGAAATCATAAGATGTATGGAACTGGGGGCCTGCCCGGCCTCTCCCAGTGACAGTCCCCCAAGTTCCCTACCTGGTTTGTGGAGACAGGGGCCCCTCTTCCTGACACAAAGCCCACTCACCTTTTCAGTTGATCCTGGAGGTCACCTGAGCTGTCACAATATGGGGGCACACATCCTTATTTAGAGGGGCCATGTGGGATACCCTCCAATGTGCTGTGCACCCTGCCTGCTGGGAGGTCTGGAGTCCCTGTCTGAGTCCCTCACTAGAATGGAAGCCCAGGAGACAGGGATCTTTGTCTGACTGGTTCACGGTGAAATGCTCAGAGCCTGAAATGTGCCTGCACGTAGTAGGAGCTCAATAATTGATTGAATGAAACCCAACCAGAATGATTCTGGATATCTGAGTGTACCTGGGCCCTGTGCCAGCCGCTAGGGAATCTTGTTCTCACTACGCTAGGGATGGGGACCCCCTAGATGGAATCTCAAATCTCCCAGAGTGAAAACAACCACCCTGAGTGGGATGATTAGTAAGGCTGGGAGAAGGTGTGAAAGGAGACCAGCAGATTGCTATGTGGGTCCCTGGGGTCAGAGAGGTAAGCCATAAATACAATAACAGGAAACACCCCCTGGGGGGAGCTCAGGGTGGAATCTGGGCCATGAGCCCTGTCTGGCCCATCAGGGCTGCCCTCAGCCTCAACTAGGCCAGTGCTGCGTCCATGGTCCACGTGGGGTTCCTGCACCTGCACAGGGCGTTGGTGTCCACCAGCCCATCACTGACCCTCTGTGTGGAGTTCTGCAAATAGAAGCCCAGCCATGGGCCTGGGAGGCATCAGGGGATGGCTACAGGTAAACTTCTCTACTCAGATCAGTGTGGGGGCTGGGTTAGGTCAGACCTCCAGCCTGGGGGCCACAAGCTGACAGATGGAGGGTCGGGAAGCATGTAGGGCAATTGGCCTCCACCCCAGCACTTGTCTTCCCACCCTTCTGGACATATCCTGGGTGTGAAATTATTCAGCCACAAGTACAGAGAGCTCCGTGGGGCAACCTCTCCAAGGCTGTGCCCCATCTATAGGCAGAGTCTGGATCCCAAAGCCCTGACAATCACCTGCACCCAGGGGGCTACCACTCCATAGAGAATGGGCCTCTTTCATGATACCAGGCCCTGTGGCCATGCTTATATATTCACTCCCTCATCTGTCCACCTGGGACCTCACAGTCTGATCTGGCAGGCACGGACAGCTCCTCCTGGCTAGACTGTCTAGCCATGGACCAGCTTGATGGGTCAGGAGCAGGTGTGAGGTGTCCCCCGCACCCACATCTTCTTCCTTCCCGTCTGCTCAAGACCTCATTGGGCCCACTTGGGTGATGCACAGTTTCCAGCTTCATCTCATCATGAGATTGAGGTGGGCTGTTAAATGTAGCAGTTCTCTGATCTGGGGGTTCCACAGACAACCATAATGGGGTGGGGCTCCATAGTCGAGTTCTCTGGCTATACCCCATATCCCCCCCCCCCATGGAAAGGAAAGGCCTTGATGTTGAGGCCTCGATTCTTCCACTGGGCAGCCAGGCCCAGGTCTGTGTCTTCAAATCCAGACCAATCCACAAGTCCAGGTTACCCTGGGCTTTGCAGGCCCCACTCTCATGCCACTGTCCAGGGAAGAGGAGACCTTGCCCTGGAAAGGAGGAGACCAGGGGCCAGGGTAAAATCATCAACCTCCGGGAGGTGGAGGAAGCCTCAGGAAGTTCTACTCACGCACAGGGTCACCCACTTGACAGTCAATGCCACACTGAGAACTGTGTGCTCCTGCCCACACAAAGCAAGTGGGAACTCAAGGCCCAAGCAGAAAGTGCTGGATGGCCTGGGCCCCTCCTCATTCCCTTCTCCCAAGCCCTGGAGCTGACCTGGGACCCCGGGGTGGGATCCCTACTGCTCTGTACACCAGAATGCTGCAGCTGTGCCCCTGACCCCACCTGCTCTCTCCTCTGACTGACCACCTTCACCCTGATTTGCAGCTGTCTGACAGCAGAGAGGAAAACAACCTGTACAGCAGGGAAATAAATGAACCACTTCAGACAGGAGCTGTTCCTAATGTCCCACTCACCCTGACTCCCCTCCCCTTCCTCCAGGTGGCCCACTAAGACCCTCCACTGCCCTGCCACCACCATAAAGCTCAGCCCACACTGGCCTTCCTGGGAGCTGAGTTCCAGTCTCTCTCCTGCTTTAGCCTCCTTGGAATGGAGACATCCTTGCCTGTGTTACATTGTCCAGGACAATTTTTTCCTTGACAGTAGGGACCAGGTGTCCAGCTTCCAGAGGGCTGTGACCCCCAGATGTCATTGCCCCTGGGGATGGGAATTCTGGGGGCTGGGGCCTGTTGCTACTCCATACCTCAGAGGTCTGGAAGGCCCAGGAGCCTCCCTCTGGGAGTCCTCTGACCCCAAGCCACCCTCCCACTCTGACCTTCTTACCAACCAGCACTCTCAATTCTATTTCATTGAACTCTGCATTCACCTATTTTTTAATAAAGAATTTTGTCATAGGACATGTAGGTTTATAGAAATATCATGCAGGAAATATAAATTACAGTGTTCCCACACACCACTCTTTATTAATACCTTGCATTAGTGAGATAAACGTATGCTATAATCAATAGAAGAACATTGTTATAAATATACTGTTAACTATAGACCATTATTTGCAATAGGGTTCATTGGGTTATACAGTCCCATGTATTTTCTTTTAATTTTTATTCTACTAACATATATATGATCTTAAATTTCCCCTCTAACTCTACTGACACATATAATTCAGTACTGTCGATTACAATCACAATTTTGTGTTACCATCACCACATTCCATTGCCAAAACTTTACACTCAACCCCAACAGAAATTCTGTACAATTTAAGTATCAACTCCCCAGTCCCTACCATACCCCAGTCCCTAGTAACCTATATCCTATGCTCTGTAAGTTTGCTGAGTCTAAATAATTCATATCAGTGACATCATACAATATCTGTCCTTCTGTGCCTGGTTGTTTCACTCAACATGATGTCTTCAAGGTTCATCCATGTTGGTTAATAAATCAGAACTTCATTCCTTTTGAATGCTGAATAATATTCCGTTGTATGTATATACTACATTTCTTTATCCATTCATCAGTTGATGGACACTTGGTTTGCTTCCATATTTGGCAATTGTGAATAATGTCGCTATGAACATTGGTGTCCAAATATCTGTTCAAGTCTCAGCTTTCAATGCTTTGGGGTATATACCTAGTAATGGTGATTCTATACTTAGCTTTCTGGTGAACTGCCAAAATGGCTTCCATGGTGGCTGCACCAATTAAATTCCCACCACCAATAAATCAGTGTTCCTATTTCTCCATATCCTCTCCATCCCTTTTAATTTTTGTTTTGTTTAATAGCAGCCATTCTAGTGGGTATGAAATGGTGTCTCATTGTGGTTTTGATTTTCTTAATAGTTAATGATGTTGTGTATCTTTCCTGTGCTTTTTAGTCATTCTGCATATTCTCTTTGGAGAAATGTCTACTCAAGTTTCTTGCCCAATTTTTAAATTGTGCAATTTGTCCTTTAATTGTTGAATCAGAATGTTTTATATATTCTAAATATTAAGTTCTTACTGGTGTGTGGGTTCCAATTTTTTCTCCCATTGAGTAGTTTGTATTTTCACTTTCATGATTAAGTCTTTTGATGCACAAATATTTTAAATTTTAATAGGGTCCCCCTCATCTAATTTGTCTTTTGTTGCTAGTGCTTTGGGAGTCAAGTCTAAGAAACCACTGTCTAAAACAAAATCCTGAAGATGCTTCTCTACATTTTCTTCTAGGAGTTTTTATTGTATTAGTTCTTTTAGTTAGGTCTTTGATCTATTTTGAGATAGTTCTTGTATTGTATATGGTGTGAGAGAGAGGTCCTCATTCCTTCTTTTGCATATGTATATCCATTTCTCTCAGCACCATTTGTTGAATAAACTTATTCATTTCCAATTGAGTGGGCTTGGCAGCCTTGTCAAAAATCTATTGGCCATCAGGTGTGTGGGTCTATTTCTGAACTTTCAATTCTATTCCATTGGTCTATATATCTTTGTGCCAGTACCATCATGTTTTGACCACTGTGGCTTTGTAATAAGTTTTAGAGTAGAGATTGTGAGGCTTCCAATTTGGTTCCTCTTTTTCAAGATGGTTTTGGCTAATTAAGGGCCCTTTCCCTTCCAAATAAACTTGATCATTGACTTTTTCATTTCTGCATAGGGCTGTTGTAATTTTGATTGGGATTGCATAGAATCTGTAATTCATTTTGGGTAGGCTTGACATGTTGACAATATTTTAGTCTTCCATTCCATGAGCATGGATTGACAAGCTTTTCCATTTCTACAGAAAAAGCTGCTAGAATTTTGATAGAGATTGCACTGAATTTGCAGATTGCTTTAGGCAGTATATATCCTATATCTATATCTTAACTATATTAAGTCATCTAATCCATAAACACAGGGTGGCTTTCCATTTATTTGGGTCTTCTTTAGTTTCTTCCAGCAATGTTTCGTAGTTTTCCATATATGTATGTTTCACGTCCTTTGTTGAATTTATTCCCACAATTTTAAAATTTCAGATGTTATTGTGAATGGAAATGATTTCTTGATTCCCTTGTCAGATTGTTCATTACTGTTGTGTAGAAACACAACTGATTTCTGCAGGTTTATCTTGTATTTAACAACATTGCTGAATTAATGCAGTAGTTCTAGTAGCTTCCTTGTGGAGTTTTTTGGATTTTCTGTATATATAATCATGTCACTGCAAAGAGAGTAATTAATTAATTCTCTCTATTGTTTTTCTATTCTCTATTTCATTGATGTCTACTTCCTTCTTTGTACTAATATTGATGTGAACTTAAGTTATTGATTTATGACCTTTCTTCTTTTTAAATGTAGGCACATAGTTATAACTTTCTCTCTGAGTACTGCCTTTGCTTTAACCCATAAGTTTGTGCTGAGACTCTTCTTTGATGCTTGACCCAGGTTATCCTGGACTTTTAGTGTCGCCAGTATTTACATTTTCTCACCTTTTCTACACGTGATTCTTGCCTTGGATATGCAGTACAATTTTTAAGATTGCTATTTTGGCATGCAATTGTTCTACCTCCAGAGGAAATTTTCCTCTACTCTGTTTCTTTCCAGAATCATGTTTTTGTGCAGAATTTTATCCACAATCCTATGATTTCTTTATATTCTTTCCCTCTCTCAGTCTCCCCATTTTATTACTCCTTTCAGTTCTCAGACACATCATGTTTTACAGCAGTTCAATTCTGCCACAACCCCTTTTTTATTCCACAAGAGTTTTCTGCTTCCAGTTTCTTACCCCCACCATAGTGAGCCAGATAAGGCCAATCCAGAAAGTTCCTTTTTCCCTGGGGGTGCTTTTGTAGATGGTACTCTGCAACTGAGTTGCATCCTTCGTCTCTTTGGGCTTGGGTTCCTGTGCCTGGATATGTCTGGGGTTCTAAGTAGCTGTGGGTGGCCCTGTGGTCTTTACTATTGGCAGAAGGGATGTGGACTGTGATGTTTCTATGCAACGCCCAAACTGCCCAGGACTGAGGGAAGGGGAAGTGACGAGACTGATGGTTCTGGGATGAAAATCTCCTCTTGTGTTTCACAGCGTTGCTGAAGTCATATATTATTTTTTAATATTTTTATTGGCACTTTGGGTATTCTATGTGCAAATTCATATTGTTTGCTAGTAAAGATATTTTTATACCTTCCTTTCCAGTATGGAGGTCTTTTATTTCATTTTCTTGCCTGAATTACCCAGGCTAGAACCTCCAGGAGCATGCTAAATAGAATTAGTGACAGCTGACGTTACCCTTCTTGTTCCTGATCTTAGGTGGGACATTCAGACTTTCACCATGAAGTATGGTATTTACCGTGGTTTCTTCACAGATTTCCTTTGTCAGGTTAAGGAATGTCCGTTCTATTTTTAGTTCTTTGAGAGTTTTTATCACAAAACGGTGTTAGATTTTGTCAAATGATTTTCTGTTCCTCTTCAGAATCAGTACCTCCGTGAGATTTTCAACCAAAACATTCATATTCCTTTCCTTCTTCCCCCCTCTCTCCTGTATAATCCTGAAGAACCTCTTGAAAAGCAAAATGACCCATACAAGATTCAGGGACTACCACTATTTACTGGAACTTCTAGTGCGAGCCTGACATTGTGATTAGAAGCTTCATGTGATTTTCACTGCAACCCTTGGGGTAAGAATTGTCATTTTTATTTTGATAGCCGAGAAGCTGAGACTCAGGATGTTGAACTCATCCAATTCACAGCAGACCACGTCATTCTGACCCAGAGACCTTGCTATTTCCTGGACAACCCAGCCCCTCCATTGGATGTCCAGCCTTACTCTGCTCTCAAGGGTTGCAAGGTCAAGGGAAAACTACTCTGAGTGCCCATCAGGGACTTGGGTTCAAAGATTTGTTAAGGGAGAATATTATTTCATTTCTCTCAAGACATCTTTAACCCATCTGTATTTTAGAACCGCATGGTTTAATCTCCAACATTTTTGAGACTTTGCTGCTTTCTGTTTTAAATTCTAGTTTAATTCCAATATATTATGAGAGTATACTTCAGATGGCTTCTTTGCTTTTAAATTTTTGTGGTGTGTTTTATAGTCCAGAATGAGGTCTATCTTGGTAAATGTGCATGTGAGTGTGAGAAGAATTGTATATTGGTGTGTGTTTGATGAAGCGTTCTATAAATGTCAGTTAATTAAATGTAGTTGATTGACGATGCTGTTCAGTTTATCTGTGTCTTTATTTCATTTGCCAATAGAAGACTGCTGCAGTCTTCAACTACAATATTGTGTTTATCACCTTCTTCTTGTAGTTTTCTTAGATTTGCCTTATGTGTTTTGACTCTTTATTATTAGGTGCATACACATTAAGGATTGCTATGTCCTCTTGGAGAATTGACCATTTTAGCATTACATAACGCCCTCTTTATCTGTGATAATATCCCTCTTCAGAAGTTAATTTACTCTCTAATCAGTAAAGCATTCCTGGCATTCTTTTGATTAGTGTTCAATGGTGTATCTCTCTACAACCCTTTAATTGTAATTTAAATTTAAATGTACATTTAAATTAGATTGCTATATGAATTTGGAAGCCAGATTTTCCATTTCTGCAGGAAAGGTTGCTGGAATTTTGATGGGGATTACACTGAATTTGCAGATTGCTTTAGGCAGTATGGACATCTTAACTATACTAAGTCCTCTAATCCATAAACATGGGGCCACTTTCCATTTATTTGGATCTTCTTTAGCTTCTACCAGCAATGTTTTATAGTTTTTCAATGTACACATATTTCATGTCCTTTGTTGAATTTGTTCCCAGAATTATTTTTTATTTCAGATGTTATTGTGAATGGAATTGATTTCTTGATTTCCTTGTCAGATTGTTCATTACAGTTGTACAGAAACCTAAGTGATTTCTGCATACTTACCCTGTATCTTGCAACATTGCTGAATTAATTTATCAATTCTAGTAACTTTCATGTAGAATTTTTTGGATTTTCTGTATATAAGATCATGTCATTGCAAAGAGGGTAATTAATTAATTCTGTTTTTCTATTCTTTGTTTAGTTGATCTCTACTCTGGTATTTACTAACTCCTCCTTTGTACTAGCTTTGAAGTGAAGTTATTGATTTATAATCTTCTTTTTTAATGTAGGCACATAGAGGTTCAAGTTTCCCTCTGACTATTGACTTTTTGTCATCCCACATGTTTTGTTATATTGTGTTTTTGTATTCATTCGGCTGAAGAGATTTCCTAATTACCCTTGCAATTTTTTTCTTTGACCCAATTGTTTTCTAATTGTGTGTTTTAAGTTCATCATGTTTGCAAATTTTCCACTTTTCCTTTTATTATTGATTTCTAGCTTTATTTTGTGGTCCACAAAGATTCCTTTGTATGACTTCAATATTTTAAAATATAATGAGATTGGGTTTATGGCTATATGTATTGTGATGGTTAGGTTCTGGTGTCAGCTTGGCCAAATGATGAGGCCCAGTTGTCTGGTCGGACAAGCACTGGCCTGTCCATTGCCACAAGGATATTTCACGGCTGGTTGATAAACCCTAAGGCTGGTGTATTAAATCATCAGTCACTTGATTGCATCTGTGGCTGATTACATCTGTGATCTACTCAGGCATGCCACCCACACTGAGATAATCCAATCAGTTGAAGGCTTTAAGGGAAAAGAGAAACATTTTCACTGCTTTTTCAGCCAGTGATCCTCTCCTGTGATATTCATCCAGACTCTTCACTGGAGTTGCTAGCTTCACAGCCTATCCTACAGTTTGGAAATATTCCATTCCCCTGATACATGAGACACCTTTATAAATCTCATATTTACAGCTCTCTCCTTTTGGTTCTGTTTTCTCTAGAGAACCCTGACTAATATAGCTTGGTACTGGGAGTGGTTCTTAGAAACAGAATCTTAAAAAATGGGTTTTTATAATTGGTTTTCTACTCTGACTAGACTCAGAGGCACTAATGACACTATTTCCAATAATCAAGATGGCACTGACAGTCCATGGGCTGAGTTGGCAAAAGAGATATTCCAAATATCACCATTAGATTCTGCTAATTGTATGCTTATATGAGATAAGGCTCTGGGTGAGAATGTTTTTGACACCTTTATGGAGTTTTGTAGAATTAAGAGGTGTAATGATGTTGGCTAGTTGTTGTTAGATATGCTGGATACAGTGATGAGGGAAAGGGAAGAGCTGAAGGCTTCAAATTTGTATCTTAAGCTTCATATGAATGATGTAAAAGTTTCTATGTGTACCTTGAAAGAAAATCTTTATTTCTTATGGTTGCAGACTTGAGATCTCTGAAAACCAGACACAAAGCCTCATTGTGTGAGTAAAAAATTTACAATGTGAACTAAAATCTGAAGTTTGTCTGCTGTTCAAGTAAGGACATTGACTGGAAAAGAATGGGATCCTGAAATGTGGAATGGTGATACATGGCTTGATAATGATGGTGATGGGGAGACAGGATCCCTGGAATCTGCTGAGCCTTTGCTAGATAGACCTGTAATGGATTGCCCTGAGGAAAGAGCTTCCTGACCTCCAGCCCACCTTGAGGAATCAACTTCCTAGCCTTCAGTCTCCCCAGAAGCGTCTGCCCTCCAACATCCACTTAATGAGATTAACCCTCCAGTGCCTGCTAATCCTGTAACCACCTCCCCTGGGAAAACAGCCCTCACTCCTCTGTATGGAGTGACTAATCTTGTTTCACCAGATGAAACTGCAATGGAATGCCCTGAGGTAGTTGGCTTGAAAGACACTTCTATTTCTTTTCATAACCCACCCCAACCAGCCCTCTTTTCTTTAAGACCTATAAAGTCCCAATAAGCCCCAAAAGGTGAGGTACAAAGTGTGACCTATGAGGAGGTATGCTAACCTCCAAAAGAACTGTATGAGTTTTCCAATCTATATAGATACAAATCAGGAGAATATGTGTGGGAACGGATATTAAGGGTATGGGATAATGATGGAAGGAATATAAAGTTGGATCAAGCTGAATTTATTGATAATGGACTCACTAAGCAGATTTTGCATTCGATGATGTAGCTCAAGGGGTTAGACAGCGCATTAGCAGTTTGGATGGTTGGCTGAAACATGGACCCAAAGGTGGCCCACAATAATGAGGTTGAAATGTCAGAACTGCCCTGGTATAATGTAGATGAGGGGATCCAAAGGCTTAGAGACATGGGAAGGTTAGAGTGGATTTATCATGGAAGACCTGCTCACACATCCCAGGAGTGTCCAGAGGTACTTCTTTCACAGAACCTTGGGCAAAAGCTTGTGAGACTAGCTCCATCATCCCTGAAGAGCTCTGTAGTTGCCCTTCTCTGTAGGTCAGATGTTACTGTGGTAACTGCTGTCACTGAGCTGGAATCCTTAAACACAATGGGGATGGCAGGATCCCGAGTTGGCAGATGCCATGTGGCAACAGTTAATCACCATAGACAAAGAGGGCATGGCCACCATAGTGGACAGTGGACTCAAAGCAGCAGTCAAAATAACCTGACTCACAGAGACTTGTGGTGTTGGCTACTATATCATAGGATCCCTACAAGTAAAATAGATGGGCAGTCTAGTAAATTCTTGTTTGAGCTGTATAAGCAGAAGACTTCTAGGTCAAATGACTAGAAGTCCACTTGAATTACAAAAGCAGAGAGTCACACCACCTTAATCAATTCCCAGAGTTAAGACAGTTTACAGACCCAGAGCCCCTTGAATGAGTGGAGGGTCAGGTACCCTTGGGGGAGGACCCTTTTACACTGCCCAAAATTTACACTGTTAGCCTTCCTCCTAGCCTTCCCCAAGGAGACCCATGACCTTTTGCCTGGGTGACTGTGCACTGGGGAAAGGAAATGACCAGATATTTCAGGGATTATTGGATACTAAGTCAGAAGTAACACTAATTCCAGGAGACCCAAAACATCACTGTGGTCCACCAGTTAGAGTAGGGGTTTAAGGAGGTCAGGTGATCTATAGAGTTTCAGCTCAGATCCATCTCGCAGTGGGTCCAGTGGGTCCTTGGACCCATTCTGTGGTCATTACTCCAGTTCCAGAATGCATAACTAGAATCTACATAGTCAGCAACTGGCAGAATCACCACATTCATTCTCTGACTCAGAGTGAGGGCTATCATGGCAGGAAAGGCCAAGTAGAAGCCACTAGAACTGCCCCTACCTAGAAAAATAGTGAATCAGAAGCAATACTGTATTCCTGGAGGGATTGCAGAGATTAGTGCCACTCTTAAGGATTTGAAGGATGCCAGGGTGGTGATTCCCACCATATTTCTATTCAACTTTCCTATTTGGCCTGTGCAGAAAACAGATGGGACTTGTAGGATGACAGTGAATTGTCATAAACTTAACCAAGTGGTGACTCTAATTGCAGCTACTGTATCATTGGTTGAGTAAATCAACACATTGCCTGGTACCTGGTATGCAGCTATTGATCTGGCAAATGCTTTTTTCTCAATAGCTGTCAGTAAGGACCACCAGAAACATTTGCATTCAGCTGTCAGGGTCAGCAGTATACCTTCACTGTCCTGCCTCAGGGTTCAACTCTTCAGCCCTATGTCACAATCTTGTCCACAAGGCCCTTGATCATTTCTCCCTCCCACAAGATATCACACTGGTCAATTATATTGATGATATCATGCTGATAGGACCTAGTGGGCAAGAAATAGCAAATACTCTAGACTTATTGGTAAGGCATATGGGTGTCAGGGGATGGGAGATAAATCCAATGAAAATACATGGGACTTCCATCTCAGTGAAATTTTTAAGTCTCCGTGCCTCCAGGGGGGGAATGTTGAGATATCCCTTCTAAGATGAAGGATAAGCTGTTGCATCTGGCCCCTCTTGGGACCAAAATAGAGACACAATGCCTAGTTGTCCTCTGGATTTTGGAGACAATATATTCCTCATTTGGGTTTGTTACTCTGGTCCATTTACTGAGTGACCACAAAATCTGCTAGTTTTGAGCAGGTACTGGAACAAGAGAAGGCTCTGTGACAGATCCAGGCTGCTGTGCAAGCTGCTCTGCCACTTGGGTCATATGATCCAGCAGATCCAATGGTGCTGGAAGTGTCAGTGGCAAATAGGGATGCTGTCTGGAGCCTTTGGTAGGCCCATATAGGAGAATCACAATGCAGACTCTTAGGATTTTGGAGCAAAGTCTTACCATCCACTGCAGATAACTACTCTCCTTTTGAGAAAAAGCTTTTAGCTTCCTATTGGGCCTTAGTAGAGACTGAACACTTAACCATGGGCCACCAAGTTACCATGAAACCTGAGTTGCCCATCAGGAGCTTGATATTGTCTGATCCACCAAGCCATAAAGTTGGGTGTTCACAGCAGCACTCCATCATAAGATGGAAATGGTATATTAGAGATAGGGCTAGAGTGGGTCCTGAAGGCACAAGTAAGTTATAAGAGGAAGTGGGTATCCTGCCAAATTACTTTCTCTCTCCCAGACCAGAGCTATGACCTCTTGGGGAGTTCCTTACAGTGAAATGACCAAGGGAGAGAAAACTTGGACCTGGTTTACAGATGGTTCAGCACAATATTCAGTGACCACCCAAAAGTGGACAGCTGCAGCATGATAGCCCCATTCTGGGATGCCCTTAAAGGACAGTGGTTAGGGGAAATCCTCCCAGTCAGCAGAACTTCAAGCAGTGCACCTGGTTGTTCATTTTGCTTGGAAGGAGAACTGGCCAGAGGTGCATTTGTATGCTGACTCATGGGCTGTTGCTAATGGTTTGGTTGGATGGTCAGGGACTTGGAAGGAGCATGATTGGAAAATTGGTGACAAAGGGGTCTGGGGAAGAGGTATGTGGATAGATCTTTCTGAATTGGGCAAAAATATGAAAATATTTGTGTCCCATATGAATGCTAACCAAAGGATGGACTTCAGCAGAGGAAGGTTTTAATAATCAGATGGATAAGATAACCCAACCTGTGGATAAAAGTTGTCCTCTTTCCTCAGCCACTCCTGCCATTGCCCAGTGAACTCATGAACAAAATGCGATGGAGGTTGTGCATGGGCTCAGCAACATGGACTTCCACTCACCAAGGCCGACCTGGCTATGGCAGCTGCTGAGTGCCCAATCTTCCAGTCCCCGATTTGATACCATTCTAGTCCTACTCTCAGTGCCCAATTTGGCACCATTCCCTAAGGTGATCAGCCTCATATATCTGGTGGCAGGTTGATTACATTGGACCACCTCCATCATGGACGTGGCAGCTATTTTTTCTAACTAGAATAGACACATATTCTGGATATGGGTTTGCCTTCCCTGCATGCAATGCTTCTGCAAAAACCACCGTATGTGGACTTGAGGAATACCTTATCCACCATCACGGTATTCCATACAGCATTGCTTCTGATAAAGGAACCCACTTCACAGCAAATGAAGTGTGGGAATGGGCACATGCTTATGGAATTCTCTGATCTTGCCATTTCCCCATCATCCAGAAGCAGCTGGGTTGACAGAACGGTGGAATGGTCTTTTGAAAACTCAATTACAGTGCCAACTTGGTGGCAATAACTTGCAGGGCTAGGGTGATGTTCCCCAGGAGGCTGTGTGTGCTCTGAATCAGCATCCACTCTATGGTGCTGTTTCTCATAAACCAGAATTCACAGGTCCAGGAATCAAGGGATGGAAATGGGAGTGGCACCACTCACTATCAGCCCTAATGATCCACCAGGAAAACTTTTGCTTCTTGTCCCTGAACACTTAAGCTCTGCTGGTCTATGGGTCTTAGTTCCAAAAGGAGGAGTGCTCATATAGGAGACACAACAACGATTCCATTGAACTGGAAGGTAAAACTGCCACCTGGCCACTTTGGGTTTCTCATGCCACTGAATCAACAGGCATGAAAGGGGATTACTGTTCTGTATGGGGTGATTGATCCTGATTATCAAGGGGAAATAGGATTGCAACTATACAATAGAGGTAAAAAATAGCTTGCCTGGAATATAGGAGATCCCTTAGGGTGTCTTTTAGTACTACCAGGCCCTGTGATTAAAGTCAATGGAAAATTGCAACAACCCCAATGAGGCAGGGCTACCAATGGCCCAGAAACTTCAAGAATGAAGGTTTGGGTCACACCACCTGGCTGAAATGCTTGCTGAGAGTAAAAGGAATATAGAATGGGTAGTAGGAGAAAGTGTGATAAATATGAACTGTGACCAAATGACCAGTTACAGAAATACAGACTGTGATTATATGAATATTTCTTTCCTGTTTTGTTACAATTATATTTGCATTTGTACATAAGCAAATATCCTGTTTTCTTCTTATCATATGACATAAATTGTAATGTTCATGTTATAGTCTTTAAGTCATAGGATATGAATTTTTTAAGAGTGAATGTTACCTAAAGACTTGTACCTTATTCTGGAGAGGTGTAGTGCATTTCCAGTTGTACACAGGACAATTGAGTATTGTTAGGTGAAGTAAATCTCTGTTATTATGTTAAGCATGTTTCAGGATGATATGTATAGCTGCCAAGTTGACAAAGGGTGGACTGTGATGGTTAGGTTCTGGTGTTAAGTTGACCAAATGATGAAGCCCTATTGTCTTTTCAGGCAAGCACTGGCCTGACCATTGCTGTAGGGATATTTTGTGGCTGGTTGATAAACCGTAAGGCTGGTGTATTAAATCAAAAGTCAGGTGCTTGCATCTGTGACTGATTACACCTGTGATCAACTAAGGCATGTCTCCCATACTGAGTTAATCCAACCAGTTGAAGTCTTTTACAGGGTAAGAGAGACTTTTCACTGCTTCTTTAGTCAGGAAGCCTCTGCTGTGAGGTTCTTCCAGACACTTCATTGGAGTTTCCAGCTTCACAGTCTGCCCTACAGATTTTGGACTTTTCCACTCCCATGGTTACATGAAACACTACAGAACCCTGACTAACAAATGTATGGTCACTCATATGCATGCATTTTATTTATATGTATATGTATTTCCATATATTTTGGAAAATATCCCATATATGTTTATGAAGAACATGTATTCTTCATTTGTGTAGATGTCCTTTAAGGATATGTCAATTAAATCCAGGTGGATAATAACCCTGTTCAAGTCCCCTATTTCCTTATTGTTCTTCTGTTTTCATATTCTGTCAATTAGTTTAAGTGATATATTGAATTCCCCATCTATTATTGAAGAATAATCTATTTTCCCCTCCAAATCTGTCCATTTTTACTTCATTTATTTTGTTATGTGCATATATGGTTATAATCATTATATCTCCTTGATGGATTGAACCTTTTATCAACAGTGGCACTTGGCCATGTTTGGGACACAGCCCACTGTGAGCATCTAATTAAGGCAGTGGACTCTCCACCAAAAATGGCATTCCCACAAAGCAGTATGCAGACCCTCAGCTCCATGAAGCCTTGGCAGTCCACCCATGGCCCTCTGGGGAGTTAGTTATCTAAGTATGTCTGTGTAGAATGTCCTGAGTTCTGGCTAAACCACAGATTCCCTGTGATTATCCCATAATTCCCCAAGTAGTTATTCCAGGGTTTGAGCCCAGACACCTGTGATTTTAAACAGTCTCCCAGGAGCCTGGGATAAACCAGGACTCACTAGAGACAACAATATACCCCTGAATGGCCCTGGGAGGCCCTCTTGGGAACTCTGGGAAGTCAGCAAATGTGCATCCTCCTGGTCCTCCTGGTTCTGGCAGTGAGCTGATGTTTGGTACCTTCCCCTGCCCCTGCATGGAATTTCACAAGAGTTGAGATGTCCAAGATTGCACATCTATAGACCCCATTTTCCAAAAGGCTGAACCAATGCTCAATACCTGTCCCTGGATGAATAATGCAGAGCTGGAGGTGGAAGCAGTGCAACAAGGGAAGGGGTCGGTTTGACTTAGGTGTCATGACTGTGAAGGCTGTGACCTCCTGCAGAACCCCGTCCATGATCATAGATGACCATAGAAGGGTTTGGGCCCCTTCTGTTTGGGGTAGCTTTGGCCAAGACCAGGACCAGTTTGAATTGTCATCATTAAATAAATTTTCCCAAGGGATTTGGCATCCCAGTAGTATTACTGGAACCAGAGGGGAATTTTTTCTTATCATTTGGCATAGGGCTTCTGTGCTACCATCATTTGTTCATTCATTCACTCATCCACTAAGCTTCCACCTTGCAATCTTTGGGCAGTTGAGAGCAGAACTAACACCCCTACCCAACACACACATGGAGGTGGAAACCCAGAGAAAGAGAAGCTGGCAGGAGAGACTCTGATTGCCACAACTAGATAGGTTTATGCCAGCATCTAGTAGTTAGAGGCCCAGAATGCTGCTAAACATCTTACAATGCATGGGACAGTTCCCTACAGAACAGTCCAGCCCTAAACATCAGGAGTGAAGGCAATGAGAAACCTGGTTCCAGGCCACACAGGAAGGGGTCTCCACTGCAGCCTCACAGGGATGAGGTCACCTCCAGCCCCCAGAGGCTGAGGGGAGGGCAGGAGGACACTGGAAGGTAAGACCTTGTTGGCTTTCCCACACAGCCACCATGTTACCCTTTCTGTGCTTCATCAGTATCATCAATGGAGATGACACCCCAAGACCCTGCTAACCTGAGCGTCAGTGCTGGGGACATGTCCAACCTGGTAGGCACCAATCACAAGGACAGCCACAGAGTTGCCATCATCAATATGCAACCCATCCACATGGCCAACAGGACCATATGGAGGAAATAGTGGGCTCCAGAGCCATGGTTGGAGCTGTAGGGCTGCTGAGGGGTCAGAGGTCTGTCAACACAGCTCTGGGGGAGAGGACATGATCAAATGGGGGATGAAGGAAGTTAGGACAGTGCAGGGTGGTCATTTGGCCCTCCATTGTTCTGCCCTGGGTGGTTGGGCATGTTCCCCCTTTGGAACTGCGTAGAGGGCAGGAGTGAGCCTACCCCCACCCTTTACCTGCTTGTCCCTGCCATGAACTTCTAGAAGCTGGGCAGAAAGCTCTCCATATACAAGGGATGCAGACTCAACAATGTCACGTTCTGTGACAACACTGAGCCCTGTACATGGGACCATCCCAGGAGCCCAGGAGGAAGACATGGATTTGAGACTGACATTCTTTTCCTGACGCCCATGGAAACAGCCAGCACTGAGCCACACTATGGGAGGATCTGGGGGTGCAGGTGGCCCCTGGGAAACTCATTTGGGACATTTCACTGTCCAGCCATGGTCTTACCAGCAGGTGGTCCACAAATACCTGGGAACTTTTGGGAAGCATTTCCTGAGCTCCCATGTGTTCTTGTCTCATCTGATTTGCCAGGGCCTGACAAAACTCAAGAGGTCCCCTTTTAACCTTCCAATTGCAATGGTGTTACAAAACCCTTCCATAATTCCCTTCCCCACCCCGCCCTGCACACTCTTCTCTATCCCCCAGTCCATCCCACTGGAAAGTTCTTAGGTGTATATTCCAGCCCCTATGCTGCATGGATGGAGAACTCATGGCATGATGGTTCTGGTTAATGACCGAAGGGCTTCATCTTTGATCCCTTTCAAAAGAGTTTAATTATGTATGTTGGTTTGAAAGTATTATGTACTTCAGAAAAGCCATGTTTTATTCCTCATTTAATCTTGTGGAGGCAGCCATTCCTTTTAATCCTAATTTAATACTATAGGACAGAAACCTTCGAATAGATTTGAATACACTGCTCTGTGCTCCAGTCCCTGTTCTCCAACCTTCCACCTGGGACACTGTGGGCAAGCCCTTTACCTCCCATTCCAGTTGTGGGTGTGATCTTTTGATTAGATGGAGATATGACTCCACCCATTCCAGGTGGGTGTTTGATTAGTTTAGGACATTTCACTGTCCAGCCATGCTCTCACCAGCAGGTGGTCCACAAATATCTTTAAAAAAGGAAACATTTTGGAGAGAGCCAGAAATGACAGAGCAGACAGAAACGACTGACAACTCAAAGCCAACAAAGAGAGAAGTTGTATGTGCTTGGAGAGAGTTGCTTCGGAGAAGAAAGACATGGATGTTTGGAGATGCTTAGAGCCCAGCAGATGTTGCTATGAGATGTTAAGTGAGCCAGAACCTGGAGAGAGTCAAGGGAAGCCAAGAGATGAAAGCCAGCCCTGGAGAAGCAAAGTGAAGAACCCCCACAGGAACAGGGGCTGAAAGCAATGGAGCCCAGGAGCAAGGGACCAGCAGATGCCAGCCACCTGACTACCCAGCTGACAGAGGTGTTCCTGATCCATCGGTCTTCCTTGAATTCAGGTATCTTTCCCTGGATGCCTTAACTTGGGCATTTTATAGGCTTAGAACTTTAAACTTATAACTTATTAAATTCCCCTTTTAAAAAGCCGTTCCTATTCTGATACATTGCATTCTGGCAGTTTTCAAAGTAACACATTCCGTGATCACATTAAAGACAAATGTTCAATTTGAATTAGGTAAGTTAGGAATACTTGAAAAGTAGAAAGATAAAATGTACCTGGAAGTCTTGGATGAAACTTGGAAGCAAAAAAAGCAGAAAATGGAACTTTGGGCTTCCTTTCAGGTCAAAAAAGGGAAACAGTTCAGGGCATAGATCTCATCCAACCAAATGAAGAATTCAAGCACACTTTGTGACAATCTTTCCTGATGCTGAACTATAAGAGGAAGATGCCCCAAAACTTTGTGAAAGGGTGAGGTATAAATACAAACAAATTTGCAGAACCCATGATATGGCCACAGCTTTTTCTTACCAGACATAAGGATCCTAATTTCCTCAAGGGACATGAGGAATTCCAAGATCCTTCTATGCTCCCCTGACAGCCTCCCTCCCTGGTCCTTCTTGGGATATGCTCTTGCTGAGCATCTGGTCAAACTGCACAGACTCTTCTCCAGCCTGAGGAGTGCCAAGACCTCCACCTACGTGCTCCCCCAACCTCCTGGATACCCACCTGCCCCACTTGGTGGGGGACACCCTGGTGACAACATCCAGGTCACCACAGGATGCCCTTTGTTATCCTCTCTATACTGGCCTTACCCTGTGAACAAAGCCAGAATAACTCCCTGGACTGACTCTGCTAGAGCTGGATAAGGCATATGGATTGAGCAACTGATTGGGGGCAGAAGGTGGGAGGGTCCCAGCTACAAATGAGTGAATCAGACAATAGATGCCTGGCCCTGCCCTGAGCCTTGCTCTAGGCTCCAGTCCCTGTTCTCTGACCTTCCAGCTGGGAGACTGTGGGCAAGTCCCTTAACCTCCCTGAGCCATGCTGCCTCCATCTGTGAATTGAGGACAATGGCTCCCTGACTGAGCCCTGCTCTGTGCCAGGACCTAAGACCCTCCACAGGCTCAGCACAAGGTCCAGGCACAGGGGCCCACATGAGATAGAAGCAGATCAGTTGTTTCCATGGTCTGAAGGAGGTGAGAATGGAGAGCGACAGCTGAGTGGGGTGGGGGTCCTGTTTGGGGGAAGAAATGCTCTGGACACGACAGTGATAATGATTGCCCAGCACTCTAATGTATGCAAGACACTGATATGCACACTTCAGCAGGGTAGTAAAAATAAAATATTTATTTAAAGTATATTTTAAATCTAAAAAATTAACATAAACACATGAAATTTGAAACAAGAAAAAAAGTAAATAGGAAAAGAGCTGTCTTCTCTTGTGAGAAGAAGGAAGGGTCCTTTTCTCCAGCTCCTGGCTGGAGCAGGGGAGCTGTAGACTCATGCAGTGTATGGCTGGCTGGAGCCAGGGAGCTGTAGCTTCATGCAGTGCATGGCTGGCTGGAGCTCATCTGCTGCCTCTCCCTGGGGTGTGGATGCTCTCACTGACCAAGGACTTGCTGCCCAAATTGGGGCTGGCATTGCTTCCTGTTCAGTGTCTGGCCCTGGTCCTATCCTGGGCTCCAGTGCTGGAGCTGGCTCCAAATCCTGAGCTGGTGATAATGTAGGTGACAACTCTAGAGCTTGTGCAAAACTTGGGGGGGGGGGTCTAGCTCTATAGGTTTTGTTTGTTTTGATGCTGGTGTGAGAACAAGACATTAGAGTAGGCAGTGCAGCTAGTGCTGGAGTGGCAAGAGGAGGAGTAGATTCACCAGGGTGACAGCCTTCTAAGTACCTCTCCAAAGTTAGAAAATATCCCACTACCTGTGAGATGCCCAAAACCATGATTCCCAATCCAGGAGTCCTTCCCAGACAGAAGTCCAGCAGGTGACTGGCCTAAGGTTCCTCTTTTTTCCTGGCCCAACACCAGCCCTGGAGTCTCCTCCCTGGGAACTGCCCCACAGCCTCTCCCACAATCTCACAGTCACCCACCCCAGTCCTTTTACCCTTTGGCACAACCTCCTTTGACTCCAGGGACTCAAGCTGGGCGTGAGAAAGGAGGGCCCAGCAGCAGAGCTCCAAGCCCAGAATGGTCATTTGCCTATGCACCACCAGTGCCTCGAGGCCAGGAGAGCCTGCAGGTTGAAAGGAGTTTCCCATGGGGTGGTCCAGCCAGGTGCCTGGGATGGAGCAAATGGTGCTGAAGGAGGAGCTTGGGCAGCAGGTCAGAGGCCTGGCCTTTCTGCCCACCCCAACCGCTCTCTAGTAGTCATGGTGGTCGCCATCTTGGTCACACACCAGGGGCCTGATGAGGACATTCAATCATAAGGGCACTCAATTAATCTTCTGATCAAATCTCCCCTTGTTCAGAGATCTCTCACATGTATATGTCTGACTCCCCTGCTCCCGTCCCTCAGGAATCTGGGCATCAGCAGGGCAGCAAGGGGCTGTGTCTTCTGTGCTCAGTGCATTGCATTTGCAACTTTAGGTGCTCCCTAAATAACTGCTGAATGGGGGCCTCTCACCCAGGCCTTTTCAGGGCCCTACTGCACTTCAACTGGAATCTCAAGTGTTAAGTTTTGCCTTAACTCTGCATGCCTGTGGGGTTCTCATCCCTCTGACACTGTCCTCCTGGTACCAGGGAAGCAGTCTAGTCCCCATGCCTGTAGCTGAGCACTCTCCACTGAAGACCCAGGCAGAGAGGGAAGCGGGATTCACACTACATCCCCCAGTTGGGACCATGGATCTTGGGTTGGAGGTGAGAAGGGGAGTTAGTTGAAACACAATGGGTGACAATCAGATGGTGGGAATCATCAGCTGTAGGGAAGCCAGGTACATGGATTGCTACTCAACCTACTACCCCCCACCCCACATTTCCCACTTGACTGTGGAGGAAGGAGGCCCTCATTCTTCAACCTGAGTCCAGTCATTTTCAGCTGATTCAGGGTTCAACCATACTTTTTTGGGGGTGGTGGTGGTGGTGGTGGTGGTGGTACATGTTCCAAGAATTGAACCCAGGCTTCCTACATGGAAGGAAAACATTTTGTCACTGAACCACCTCTGCACCCTTGGCCATACTCTTTGAGAATAGAAAGTCACATACACACCTGGAGAGGACCATAAGGGCATCATATCTGATGTGCTGTGCACCCTCCCTGCTCCCGGAAGGGAAGCCCAGGAGGATGGGATACTTCTCTGCCTTATTCCTCCAATTATGCCACGCTTAGAAATGTCCTTCACATAACAGGCTCCCAAGATCTATTTGTTGATTGAGCCCCACCAGCACTGTCCTAGATGTAAGAGTGAGTTTGGGGCACATCTTCCAGCCCCCAATGATCCATGCTCTGACCACACCTCAGATGGGAACTCCAGGATGGAATCTCCAACCATATTCACAAATGGGGAACAGATGAGACAAGGGCCACAAGAAGTGAGGGCTGAGTCACATGCTTTACCACACCGAAGAGGAAAATATTAAGTCCGACCACCCCCAGTGCCTCCAACAGCCCATCACGCACGGCCAGGCCTGGGTCAGCCCTTCCCATCCCCTTCAGTCCTCACAGCAACCCTGTGTCATGTGTCCTCTCACACCTACCCCTTAGAGGAGATCCCTGAAGCTCAAAGAAGTGAAGTGACATCCGAAGACCCATGGAATGCACTGGCAGAATCAGGGGTGACGTTGAGCAGGGCACTGACCTGGTGACCAGCTGGACCTGGACCTGTGGGTGGGGAATGACATTTTGCATGTTCCCCTTGAAGGTGGAGGTGACAGAGTACCTCCTGTCCAGGTAAGCACCAGGTGCTGCCTGAGTCCTCCCGCCTGCCGGGCCTGAGGCTGGTCTGCACCCGGAGGGCTCCTCCACGACCCCAGCAGGCTCCTCTTCACACTGGGAGCGGGGAGGGAAGGAGGGGCACGTGGTCAGTCATTCCACCAGGACCTCCAGGAGGGCTGGGAATGGAGCTCAGACCTGGAAATCCCAGGTCCTCAGGGACTGTGGCAGGAGGTGAGACATGGGTGTCTCTAGCAGAAGAAAGTCTCAGCTCATCAGAAGAAATTGTGGTGGCACAGTGATTTAGACGTCAGTGCATTCAGGTTATTTTTGTTACCTGAGTAATAACAGCACCTCCCTTATAAGTAGCCTGTCAATAACAGATTATCCCCTGAGTCCTCACAAAACCACCCCATTCTACAGAGGAGAACAAAGGCTTGGCGAGGGCATGAGGCTGCTGGAAGACACAGGTCCGACCCGGAACCCTCTGACTCTGCAGCAGCGAGATGTCCCCTCTGAGCTGCCTGAGGCTGGGTCCGCCCCTGGCCTGGAGGGAATTCTCTTGAAATTTCCTTCTCCCCTATGTTAGCACAGGGGAGTCTCAGGGAGCAGCTTGGGGTGCTGGCTGGGCAGGGTTTGGGACCTGGAGCCCCCTGGGAGTCTTGGGACCTGGGTGAGGACCCCTCTGCTGCTCTTTTTTTTTTCTCATGCTTTTACCCACCTCCCCTCTGGACTGTGAGCTCCTGGGGGCAGGGACCACGTCAGTGGTTTTGAGCACTGGACTCTATGTCTAACCTGCCACGTGGCGCAGGTGAGTGCTTGGGGCACAGAATGAACCAATGAGATCATCACAGCTGCCCTCATAGCTCAAATCATGAAGCTGGGTGCTAATAAGAAGTGCAAGTCTGAGGCAGGGGGATGGCCAGAAAGACCCCATGTATGCCCCTTTCCTGGTTTCTGTGGCTCCAGAAAACTGCTAGCACTGCAGCTCTGGGCAGGAAAAGTAACCCCACCCAGAACCACACCTTGAGGCAGCAAGGCAGCAGCTCTCCAGCCCCATGGGGCAAAAGAGCAGGACCTGAAGGCTGTTGGGCAGTATGGGGGAACTTGGAATTCCCCCGTGACCCCTCCTTTGATCCCCTGGCCCTAGGTGCCAGCTCACGTGTGGGCTCCTCAACCACCTGTGTTGATGATACTGACCCACCTCCAAGGAAGGACCCCAGACTCGTGGTCCAGTGCTCTGCCATGCTCTGCCATCTCCTGAGTCCCCCATCCCCAACCCCCCAGGCCTATTTGTGCTCAGTAGCACCCCCAGGGAACAGAAAGCATTTCCCAGAGGCTCAGAGCATAGCAGATCATCAATGGAAAGCCAAGACCGAAAACATTTCTGTGAGCTTGTGGAATCCTGGGGTCCCCTACTCCAAGCACCCCAATTTATGGAGGTTGAAACTAAGGCCTTTCCTGTATCCCCACACTGGGGACTCATCCTCCTTCCAGGTGCCCAGAGTGGAGGAGGCAGGAAGCAGCTCTGTCCTGTCCAAACTGCCCCGGGGATGGCCCTGGCCAGGCAGACCCCTGGGAGCCTCGGGGCTCCCCTGTCCATCGCCTGGCATCTCCCCCTCCCTCTGCTGGGGGCTGTGGGCATGCCGTCCGGAGGCTGATGCCACTGTGCCACGGCAGGGCTACCGCCCACCCCTTTCCCATGTGCCCTTGTGTGGGGATGCTGAGAGGAAAACAGGCTCCCATGGGCAGGGACAGCTAGGGTTCTCCCAGGATTTAGGGGTTCTCATTTGCAAAGCAAACCATGGGAGACTTGAGTCCTGTTCCAGGCCAGCTCCTCTGGAGCCTACCCACCGTGTGCCCTGGGCCATTTCCTACCTTGCTCTAGGCCTCAGTTTCCTAATTGTATACTGAGGGGTTGGATGTGGTCCTACATTGAGGACAGTTAACATTAACCCATTTCACAGAGGAGGAATCTGAGGCTTAGAGAGGGGAGATGTGCCCCGGTCTCAGGTCACAGAGAGCTGTATCCAGCAGCAGGCTGTCAGAGCCCCCAGCCAGCGCTTAGTCTGATGTCATGGGGCCCCGAGGCAGCCCTCCCTGGCCCAGCACCTGCTGGTGGCCATCTTATTCTAGTCCCTGAAGGTGTTGCTGGCTGACATGGATGCCAGCAGGACAGGCTGTAGCTTCAGGACAGAGTGGCGGCTGTGAGGCCACCAGGCGCCCTGGGTGTTTCTCCCACAGCCACCCTGAAGCCAGGGTCCAGCAACAAGGTGAGGAAAGAGAAGTTTTCCCCTGCTATTCGGGATCTCTCAGCTCTACAGCACAGCTCATGGATTGGGCAGTGCACCATTCAGAAAAGAGAAGGGAGCTGCCCAGGGGGTTGGAGCAGGGAAGCTCACTAAGGGCGAAGACAGAAACTAGTGGGGAAATGCTCTGGCTGGCTGGCGTTGCTTCCACTCTGCCCAGTGGGGAGCAGGTGTGCCAGGCCAGCATGTTTGTCCATTCTGACAAGCTCTCATCTGCCCCCAAACTAATTTTAGCATGAGGTGTTGCTCATCAGGGACCCCTAGAGTGTGCTGTTTTCTCAGAAATGCCCTGCAGGTCAGTCGTTTTTTCCTCTGGAAGTCCTTCTCGCAAAGTAGTCTTCTCCAGGCAATGGCCATTGCAAACGGCCATTTTATTTAACGGGGTCGGTCAGTAACCAGGGGTCCATGGCCACAGCCTCTCAAGAGCTGGTCCCCGGATAGAGCCCGTCCCTGCTGTGGCCCAATTTCTGCCTACACCTCAGCTGAGGTCCCTCAGACCCGAAAGGTTGGACGCTGGGATTGTTGCAATCTCTGCCAATTCTTGGGGCCAGAGGGAATGAGAGGATGGTGACAGGTCCAGGTGGACAGTGAGGGGCCTGGCGGGGCAGGACTCCAGTGCCTGGATCTTCATTCTCTTGGTATCCCCAACCCTCCACTCCCATACAGCCCCTACCTGAGCTCTGTTTAAACAGAGCCTCTCCCCTCCTCTGGATATCAAGCTCCTTCCATGAAACTGAGGCAGGGTCTCTGGCTTCCAGGCCACCCCAGGGTGCAGGCTGCAGCAGCTCACTCACCCTCCTCAGTGCCCTCTGGAAGGCGGACAGCCAACATCCCTCAGAAACTGTGCCTGCAGCCACCAGCCCTGTGGCCCTCATGCTGCATTCTGTGAGACCCTTTCTGGGGCCAGGGCGCACATTCATGAAAGACTGAGATCTAGGCAGGGTTCTGGGCCCCAGGGTGGAGGACCACCTGCCCTGACCACACCTGGAGGGGCTGAGGCCTCACACTGACTTTGGGGCCAACTTCACTCTTCCTTGTAGCCACCGCCTGCAGGGCAGTGTCTGGCTCAGAAAAAATCAGTTATAGCTTTGTGACCAGAAATCTGCTGAGGCTAACACTGAGCCTCAGCTTACTCCTCAAGTGAGATGGGCAACAAGCCCCGGCTCCCAAGGGTCTCTGAAGCTCATGTGGACCGAGGGGTGCCAGTTGTTGAGGGTTCATTGCTCAGGGAGAGGATGTCTCCTCCCAAGCCTTAGGTCACACTGCACCAGACTTCCACCCAGATGGTGGCACAGGGCAGAAAACAGCAAGCCCAGGTGGGAATGGTGCTCTGCACAGCCTGTGGCAACTGGCTGGGGTGGGCACTGACTCTCAGTGCCCCACTGAGTGCCTCCCCTCCCCACCTCAGGCCTCCCACTTGGAACAGCCTGGGGACTCTGTGTCATTAGTTCCCTCCTGGCCTCTATGGACCCCAAACACCTCTGGTTATCACCCAGGGACAGCCTTTGACAAATCACAAAGGCTAGGTGGTACCTGTCCCCCACCCCTATCCCCTCACACCCATTTCTACTCTAAGTCCATTCCTCCAGGCTCTTGCTCCACCCAGTTGCAATAAGGTCTCCAGAGACTACCTGGTTGAGGAATGGCCCCTCCAGGATCCAAGGCCACGTCTACTGCGGCAGTGGCACCAGGAGGGAAGGGCTGGAGAAGTTGGGACTCTGCCTCTTAACCTGGAGGCTGACTCCCCTGCCCTTCCCAGACTTATATGCTATCTCTGGCTGCTGCTGCTTCCAGGCTCTTGCGCTTAACCTCCAGGGTGCTGGAGTCAGGAGCCATCCTCCCTTCACCCACATCTCCCTTCAGAAGAGGGCTCCTCAATCTTCCCCTGGATGTTGTTCCTGGAGGGTTGGGCCCTTACCCCAGTCCTCTCCTCCCATCAGCCGGCCCCTTCCCTCTAGACACTCACTGCTCCAGATGTTGTCCAACTCTTTATTTCCCTGAGTCATCCCTATTGGGCTGGGTCCACCCCTGCCTGCTCTGATCCCCAGCACCCCCAGGTCAAAGGCCCAGTAGACATTTCTTCAGGATGGCTCCATGTGCCTTCACAAGCCGGGCTCCTGTGCAGTCCCAGAGAACCCCAGGGACTGAGGGCAGGAGCCAGGTAGGCCATCAACAGTGGGGTGGTACCCTGGGGTGTGGGACAAGGAGGGGCCCAGGCCTGCTGACCAAGACCCTCTCCCATTCTTGCTGAGCATCTCTGGTTTGTCTTGGCCCTCAGGGCTGTCCTTTCCACCAGCCCCTCTAACATCCGACATGAGCACAGGGCCATTCTCATCTCTCCTGCACATCTCCTGAGGAATGACCAGTCCCTGCAGCTTCTGGACATCCCAGCCAATACAGCCTGGCAGGGAGGCTCCCCTGGGTCTCCCTAAATGCTGGCCCCAATCACTCTGGGCCTCATGGGGGTCCACCTTATCTAAGTCCCGGAATTCTGTTATGATGTACACTTTGGTGAGTTTCCTATTGTTTCCCAGTTTTAGGGCTCTTGGCTCCTCCCCAACAGCCTCCCTGGCAGGAAGATGACTCCTGTCAGAGCTCAGTGCAGGGAAACTGATCGGCACCAAAGAAGCAGGAAGTGCTCTGTGGTGTAAAACTTCTGGAATGACCCCAGTTCATCTGCCTGTAAGTTGGCATTTTCACACTTCTGGTGTGTAAATGAAAGCAAAGCTGGTCATCAGTGTTTTAAATTGACATCCCGTTACCTGTTCTTCTGTGAATCCGTAGCACTCCCACTACACATGGGACCCCTGCCACACTATCTCCCCACCAGTAACCCTGAAAGGGCACTGAGTGGATACTCAGGCCTCACACTAGCCTCAAATGGCCTTGATTGGGCTTCTGCTGCAGGCCCAGGGGTATGTGGGACACGCCTTGTTGCAGGAGGGTCTAGAAGTGCCCTGCCTAGAGACCTCAGCAAACCCTGCTGCCTGGACACTCTCGAGTACAGATAAGTTCTAGGGTCATAGAAGCTACAAGGAGAGGTCCGGGAAAGACAAGGCCCGTCTCTTGTCCAGGAAGCATAGCCGTGCCAAAGGCTGGCCTCCACGAGACAGCAAGTAACAGCCTTGTCAGCAAGGGTCCATATGCCCTGAGTCAGAGGAGCTGCAGTCTACCTCCAGCCTGAACGGTACCAAAGCTGCGGTGCCACCCCATGGGCTCCTCAGCTGCAGAGAGGCCCATAAGCATACAGGTTGGCGCCTCTGTGAACCCCACTACAGTTTGTCCCTGTGGCATCCCCCTGAAGTTCAAAGATCCCGTGGGTGAGGACATATCTTGTGTGCTCCGTGACACCTGGTGGGTCTTGGACACACGCCACACCAATGAAAGCAAATTCATGCAAACTACTGCCTGCGGACCTCAAAACTCCAAGCCACACTTTCCCCAAAACTGTTTCATTTATTTTGTATCATGTTGCTGTGTTCCTGGCCTGCCTGAGACCCAGTGGGAGCTCTATCCCACAGAGCTCATCTCTATCCTCGTCTCACAAATATCCTGATGCCGGCTGGCCAGGAAGGCAGCCGATCTTAGGATATTCCAGTTGAGGATCTAGACCGAGCGGGTATGAAAGCCACCCCAACACCAAGGACTACCCTTGAGGCAGAAGTGAGGCCTTCGGTACCTCCAGGGAAGGAAACTGCATGCAGAGAGTGTTTCCCAGTGAGCTGGCCGCTCCAGCACTGAGGGGTCAGGCTTCAACTCCCAACTCCAGCCAGGTAGACAACTCTGGATAAGCCACTTGCCTCCAGGGTCTGAAACTGAACCTGGGAGGGGTACACTCTATAGCCACTGTCAGGGACCTAAGTGCTTAAAAAGGCTGGAACCCTATGAGGCCCCAGGGCCAGGGACTCCCAGCTGGGGAACAGGTCGGGCTGCTGTTTTCACTGGGGAGCAGGACAGCAGCTGCATTATGGGGAATGGCTCCAGCCCACTCTAGTCTGTGTTCCCGGGGCAGGATGGCCTGCAGACTCCTGGGCCTCAGCTGCCTTCTGGGCCTGCAGTCTGTACAGGGCCTCGACGTGCCTCCGCTTCTCCTTAGCCCGGTTGATGACCACCCGGAAGAGCCTGCAGAAGAGCTGGATGGATGGGGGCGAGTCGTCGTTGCCGGGGATGGGGTAGGTGATGAGACAGGGGTTACAGTTGGTGTCCACGACACCGATGGTGGGGATGTTCATCTTGGCGGCATCTCGCACAGCTATGTGTGATTCAAAGACATTGTTGAGCGTGTGCAGGAAGATGATGAGGTCCGGCAGGCGGACCGAAGAGCCAAAGAGCAACGGGGCATTGGTGAGCAGGCCGCCCTTGAAATAGCGGGTGTGGGCGTACTCGCCGCAGTCCCGGGCCGTGTTCTCAATCAGGTGTGTGAACTGCCGGTTGCGGCTCACAAACAGGATAATGCCATGGCGATAGGCCACGTGGGCGGTGAAGTTCAAGGCCTGTTGGAGGTGCACAGCTGTCTGCTCCAGGTCAATGATGTCCTGGTCCAGGCGGCTCCCAAAGATGTATGGCTCCATGAACCTATGAGAGACTGGACTGAGCCAGGGTAGACAGGGCACTCCTCCGTGGGTCGCTTCAGGCTGGAGGCT
The DNA here is from genome assembly GCA_004026745.1 of Myrmecophaga tridactyla. Lineage (NCBI taxonomy): Eukaryota > Metazoa > Chordata > Mammalia > Pilosa > Myrmecophagidae > Myrmecophaga > Myrmecophaga tridactyla. Next base: position 13,250 of record PVIY010018112.1, on the reverse strand, counting down.
CAGGCTTGCCAGGGGATACCCCTCCCCACTAATGCCGGCAGTCTGCCACCACCCACCATGACCACAGAGAGCAGTGATGGCCCCTGTCAAATGAGTGACAGTCAGGGGCAGATGAGGGCCTGGAGCGTGAAGGGCTTTGGAATGGGCAGGCCCAGGCTGCTAGCCCCTTATAAGCCTTGGGACACGGCTTAAGCCTTCTAAACCTCTGCCTCTTTGCCAGCTCTTGGCTGGTAAGGTGGGGACTCTAACAGGACTAACCTCATTTGGGCTAAGTGAAGCATGAGGGGTTCTTCACGTAGCCCTACTCTTGTCCTTTTCCAGCACCTTGCAGATTCTATGGACGAGGCACCTCTGGGGCTGGGTTGAGGGGTGGGGGTGGTGAACCCCCAGGATACAGACCTGCTGCTGCTCTGGCAGTACCATGAGGCACAGAGATGGCTTCTTAGCACATAGCTGTGCTTCTTATACTCTTCCTCATCTCCAGCTCCTCCCCAACTCACTCCCATCTGGGTTTTATGCCTTGTCCTCACCTGACACTGCTCAGGAGCCCACTAACCACCTTTCTGACTGAATTTCTGGGCCCTGCCCCCAGCTCACATGTCAACTCAGCAGCATAAATAGTAGACTCCATCCTGCCCTAGCAGGCCCTTGGTCCCCTTCCCTCCTGCTTTCCCAGCTCCTAAACCTTGGGCCTCCCCACCTCTCTCCTCTCACTCACTGGATGGTCTCCAAGTGCCCCACCCACCTGTATGTTGATGACAACTGCTCAAGTCCCACTGGCCCAGGCTTGTACCTCCAAGTGTCTGGGCTGCCTGGCCTCTCAACTGGGAAGGCTGAAGGTTCAAACACAATAGGACTGAGCCTTGTGCTTTCCCTCTAGACCTCCTGGGAATCCCGGACATTACAATCTCCAACCCCAAATCCAAGCCCCAGCCCACGCGGATGGGACCCCTTTCCCAACCTGTGCCACAAATCCCCCCACATGGCTAGAATTCCCCCACCTGTGCCGACAGCCGGCTTTGTGTCCCAGGTGCACTCTTGCATCAAAGAGACTTCTAATGGAAAACAATTCCTTGACGTTGAAGAAGTCAGAGTGCTTGAGGGGCTCATTCAGAATTCTGTCATTGAAATCTGCTGCAGGGAAAAGAAGGAAGTAGATATGGTTGCCCATGCCATATAGATGGCAAAGTGCTCCCTGCATGGTGTTCTCAGCGGTCTTCTTATGTGGAGGAGACGCAGTGCGTGGGTGAGAGAAGCCCAACAGCTAAAGACGCCCAAATCCACAGGGGATGGTGGCCAATTCATCCCAAGCCCAAGGGTCACAGGTTCCTTGGGCCCACTGGGGCAAGAGGAACCTGGGAAGGATTGGGCATCCTGAGCTCTATGGCCAGTAGATCTATGATACTCAGCTCGATGCCTCAGTAGATCTATGATATTCCTTAAGAAGTTAGGCTCTCTGTTAAGCATCAGATAGCCATTATCTCTGTCACCCACTCCAGGAGGGAGGTGCTTCCTTAGTTCCATTCAGGGAATTATCCCATGACAAGGACACTGAGATTCAGGGAGGGAGCTTGAGTAAGGAGCCCAAGTGGACAGCTCAGGAGTGGGTGGAAGGAGCACTGGAACCCAGTCTAGGTAAACACCAAAGCAGGTAAAGTGCTGGGGCTTGTTTTGGGGACAAAGCATGCCAATTGGAGCCAAAAAATGGCCAAGAAGAGTGGAGGCAGCTGCCCCTTCTTTTTCCCTTAGCCGAGACACCGCCAAGACTTCTTATCTAAACTAAGGGGCACTGGGGACTTCTGGAGGCCAGCAGTATCTACCCAAACCAGACCTTGCCCTTTTCACACCTTGGGCCCTGCCCACCCTCTCAGTGACCTCCATCTGCACCTGGTGTACTGAGGAACGCTGTATTTCCGCTGGTGTCTTCAGGTTCGCTGACAGACGGGAATGGGGTCTCTCCAAACGTCCTGCTGCTGGGCCGGGACGCCCCTGGGGTCGCCTTCTTGAGAAAACCCAGCCAGAATGACTTGGGCCAGGCACCTGTGGAAAAAAGTAGACTCTGCCGCATCCCGCCAAGCAACTGCTGGGGTCCCCGGCAGTCTACCCTGGAGCCACGGGTGGAGACCGCTCACCACTTCTTACTGAAACCTGTTCTCGGGACCAACAGAGTCCTGACGCACTTAGGATGTCCCAGCCGACCAGAATAGTGCGCGCGGCTCTTCCCAGGGCCAAGTCTGAGACCTGAGCCCCAAGAAGGTTCTCCAGGGCAGCCGGGCGCGGCCAGTGCTGCCTGACCACCCGCACGGACGCAAAGGCCCAGACATTTCGGACAGGGCTGGGGAGGCCGAGCTTGCTGCCCCTCAGGTTCCACGTTCCCGCACCCAGGACCCCGAGCAAGGCCCGCCCTCTCCCTCACCAGGGGTCCCGGCTGGAACGCCGGGCCGCGCGCTCACCCACGCTGAGCAACCGCGGAAGCGTGGCCGCAGCAGGAGCCATGATGTAGGCGGACGCAGGGCGCATGCGCATACCTGGCCTCGGCCGGGCGGCTCCTCCTTCCACCGCGCGGGTCCACAGCGCCGCCTGCAGGACAGGAGGTGCCTCTGCGCGTCCCCGCCCCGCGCCGAGTTTTGTTTTTAACCAATCGCAACGTTTTCTTCTGAATCTGAGGCTCCCGAGGCGTCGCCCGGCTCCTGGGACACCGGCGGCCTCCCCGCTTCCAGCGTCTGAGGGCTAGGCGTCCTTGGGACGCTGCACAAAGCCCGGACCCCGACTCCTGCCCGCCGCTCCCAGCTCCCTCACTCGCTGAAGGGGCTGTGCCGAAAAGGAGGAAGGGGACAAGAACCGGACAGCGGACCAGGGACAGGAGCCGGGACTGCGGACAGCGGGGCAGGGGCCGGGACCGAGGACACAGTGGGGCGGGGGCCGGGGTGCGCGCGGGTCCCCCTGCCGAGTCTCGGCGCCACGAATTGTCCCCGGTAGCGTCTGGGGAGGGCGGCAGGAGCGTGTCCCTAACCCTACAGTTCGCTCGCTCCCCGCGGAGCCCAGGAGCGATGGATCCTTGCCTCCCGCCAACCACGGCTTCCTCTCGCTCCCCAGAGTGGCTTTTTCTTCTTCGACCATACTTGGCTTAGGAGGACGCCATAAGGTGGTCAGATCTCTCGGCTAAATTTAGACCCAGGTTATCTGAAGGCAGGAAGTTGCGGGTCAAGGAGCACCCCCAGGTGAACGCAGTTAAATCATGACCTGCCGAGAGGCCTAGGAGAAGTTTAAGGCCCTCAATTTAAGGGTGAAGTCCCAGGACCCGAGTTTCACCTGCCCGGGGCCCCGCATTCTGCGCGCCTCCCCCAGGATTTGGGGGAACTTTCCGCGGAGCCTGAGCGCCCCGCGGCGGGCGCGGCTGCTCCGTTACTCCGCGCGCACTCCCAGCAAGGAGGCCCCGTGAAGATCCCCGCCCAACCCTGGCCCTTGGTTGTTCGCTGCGGAAAGTGCTAGACCCCTGTTTTCCAAAGGAAACCCCACCTCCCAGGGGCGGGGGACGGGCCTGTGTGCGCCCAGGCCGCGCGGCTCCTTGGATGACTGCGCCGTACGGTCAGGTGACCCAGGTGTTGCTTAGCAACCGGAAGCCAAGCGGCAGGCTGCGGCCCCCGGGCTGAGTGTTTCCTGTCTTTTCTCTCTTCTTACCGGTCTTTCTAGGAACCCGAGGCAAAATGTCCCAGGAAAATCCCCCGGAGTGCGCGGAGCCAAAGGCCAAGCCGTCCCCCGAGAAAACCAGCGACTACTACCGCGTCCGAGAGGACCTGCCCGCCAGGTTCAACCACCCGGAGTGGTTTCGGGGCTACAGGTGAGGAGAGAGGACATCCCCGGGGAGAAGCTGGACGCCCCACCCGGGTGCACCTGGTATGCTCAGAGGAAAGAGAGACCAACTAGGCCTCAGGGAGAAAGGGGTCCCAAGGTCCTATGCCCCTCCCCAGCCTGCCTTGGCCGCTGGGAAAATCAGCAGCGTGGACAGCCGCATAGTTGACACTGATGAGCTGCGAAAGTACTGCCTAAACCTTCAGGTACATAGGAACCCATGGGCCCCGCGTCAGTGCAGGGTAGGGGGGTGTGGGGCGGGGTTGGGGTACCCCAGCTCCAGCAGGTGATGAAGTTAAGTCACCTCTCCTCTCTGGCCTCAGATGCCCATCTGCGCCTACAGCATCTCCTCCCTCATTGTACTCTTGAGAGACCCTGACCTGCTGACTGTTACAGTGCATTGAGGACACCAAGGAAATGACAGTGAATATTTGTTAGGCACCCAGCTGAGTGCCTGATTCCCTCCATCCCTTCATTTAGCACCCCCCTACCCCATCCCAACTATCCTACAGCATGGGGTCTGTTGAGGTGTTAACTTGCCTGAGATCTCTCGGCCGAGTTGGATGAGGCAGGGCTGAGATGGGAGTCCAAAGCCCACTGGGTTAAACTGTTCTATTGTCAGCACTGCAGACTTCAAGCCCGTTTCTCATTATCTGCACCTGCTGTAAGCATGGCCTCAGCAAGGCTGGCTTCTCAGCAGCGGAGGGACCTGCAGGGTGGGAGATCTGGAGGCTGAGCCACAGCTCTTGCCCAGTTGGTTAACGTGTCCAGGAAATGGCAATGTGTGCCAAGGCCCTGTGGTTCCGTTCTCTGTGAGGCTCAACCTGCTGGGGCTGAGGACCGGGCTCTTGCCAGCTGGAAGTCCTTGTGTAAGCATTGAGGCAGCATCCAGCAGAGGAGGTCAGGAGGAAGCCTGAGCCCTCTGGGAGGGCCAGTCCTGTACATTGTAGCTTTGTGGCAGCATTGCTCACCAGGGCACATCTCTGGGCTTGGGGTATTTCAAGCGAAACTCAGTCCACCAAATACCTTAAGGCCGTGGCTTGGGTAGAATTGGAATAAATCAATGGAAAGCCAAGCATGTTTTTTATCTACCAGGACCAAGGAGCCTGCCTCAGTGTACAGGACCAGTAACCAAGCTTACGGGGGCAGAGCCCCCACCGTGCATGAGATGCCGGTAGGTGGGGAGCAGGGCTGGACATAGTGGGAGGTTGTCTAAGAAGAGGTTACAAACCTGGCTTTCTCAAAACAGCAGCACATATGAGGGGAGGGGAGGAGGAGGGGAGGAACCCAGAATCCAGACTCTGAAAAGTGCAGGGGTGGGGCACTTCAGATCCTTTTGAAGTAAGGCAGAGTGGAAATAAAGAACAGATGGATTAAGCAGTAACATGTCTTAAAGGATGAAAAAAGCCCACAGAAACTTGCTGACCACATCCCCCAAGGCTTGTCTCTTTCCTCATTCACACACACACCCAACCATCTCTGGTAACTTAAGGGGCTAAGTTTTGAGGCAGAAAGTTGAAGAACTACTTTATTTCTGGAATGGACTAACTTATTTTTATGAGATGAAGCTGTGGCCTTCAGAGGCATACTGGCTGGAAGCACAGGGTGTAGAAGGGTGACCCTCTTGTGGACACCCACCAGGTATCCCCTGGATGCCCAGGACACTAAAACCACCCATTTTTGTGGCTGAGAATGTTTTTTTTTTCACCCCTAATATTTCCATCATTTAGAGGTATGAATAATTGCTTATTGATTGCTTGCAACTCTAAATAATTTCTAGAGTATTTGAGTCTCTCTTCCAGATTCAAATGATTCCAAGTGTACCCTCAAGATCATTTCTTGGAAAAGACCAGTGCACTCACTCACTGACACAGACGCAGGTGCCTGCGTTGTTATAAGAGACCACTGAGAACACATACCTTTGTAAACGGTGGGGGTTTTCTGTTCATTGCTTGTTTGCCTGCCAGGGCTGCTGTGCTAAACGCCATGTGCCGGTGGCTTAAACAACAGGGATTTATTGACTCATGGCTTTGGAGGCCAGAAATCCAAAATTAAGGTCTTGGCACTGCTTTCTCTGTAGCGTTCTGGTGCCGGCCTTCTGGGATCCTCGGGGTTCCTTCATCCCATGACATCTGCCTCACTCTCTGGCTTCTTCTTCTGTGTCCAGTTTCCTTTCATATTGGGCCATATTGGATTAGGGCCTATCCCTATTCAGTTTGGCTACACTGGAACTAATAATAACATCTTCCAAGGTCCAGTTCAAGGAGTGGAGGTTAGGACTTGAACATGCCTTAACTGGAGATGCTGGTATTACCTGGCGTTGGACTGTGGGGCAACTGAAAAGGCAAAACTTGGAAGTAGGTTTTTCCTGCTTCTTATCTACCTGCTTTATGTGGAGTTAGTTTTCCAGCTTCTTGACTGAGCGTAGGTCCTGGATTTACATGTAAAGTAAATACCGACCCAGCTATTAGTGTTTACTTTACATGTGGGAGCAGAAAATAGAAATGCTTTGCATTAAAAAAAAATGCACCAGAGCCATTTTCTTTGACCTTGTTTCCTACCAAGGAGACAAACATCAAATGATCCGCTTGAGACAAGAATAGTTTAAGGGACATACCTGTCTGGGGGAAGTAATCTAGCAAAGTTTCGGGTCATTTATATCACATACCTCAAGATCACCTGATTGGGCTGTTTTGCTAGAATGATCCTTACTGCTGTGTACTTTCATGGATGCATGGCCACCTGTGTCCCTCACCATGCTCCTCTTTGTGAGCTCGATGTTTCTCAAACTCGATAGGGCAGTTCCTCCTCAGAGCAGACCTCTCTGCTGGGGTAGGGTAGTGGACATCAGAGTTTATTTCTGAAGCTGTAGTCATGATTCTAACACACTCTGGATGAAACAGCCACAGATGTAGGTATTACCTGTTTCCCACAGAAGAAAAAACTGAAGTTCAGAGTGGTTTAAGGACTTGAAAGAATAACACAGCTAGTAAAAGCAGAATTGGAGGTTGCTCCAAGCCTCCCCCGAGTTAATACTTGGAACCACACCCAGGGTGTGTAAATGTCAAACTAGGAGGCCACATAATTTACTGTTCTGAGAGTGAAAGAGGTACTATTGGTAGTTATGATGGAACAGAAGGCACATGTTGGGATGGTCTCAGGCAAACAGGGACAATTGGCCATCCTAGCTTTTCTGCTTTCCAGGGGTAAAAATGCCATTTTCTTGAAAATTCTTATTTCTGTTACCCAAATCCCCAAGGATGGGTTGCTCATGAATATTATCACGTATTAGTCTTAGTCTTGCTTTTTTTCTTCCAGAAAGTGTTTTATCCTACCTCAAATAAATTTTCCCGACACCTTGCTGCTGGTGGAATGTACCGGAACACCTCATTCAACACGAGCATGGAGAAGAGCATTGTGTCGGGGCCTGACAGCTACATCACCCCCTACGACCGGCTCAACTTCCACCCCAGTTACAACGTCAACAAGCCGTCCATCTGCAACTGAGGGAGGCACGGACTCCACCAAGAGTCTCCTCCTGGCTCTGGCACCATTAACCCAAAGAACTGTCATCCCTGATGCTAGATAATCTGCCAATGAGGTGCAGGCCTCACTGTTCCCCTGAAAATATTTTTCTCCTCTGGAAAAGAGAAATATGCAAAGGGAGCTATAATTTCTTGCTTTCTCTATTTTATATCTAAGATGTATGTGGAAGAGATACTAATTGCTTGACTTCCAATTAAAAGCATTGCCACGCATTGAATTCCAGGACTCATATGATATGTCATCCAGAAGCAGACAAGCTGGCATCCAATCTTGCCCTGAATGCTGCGAATGCACAGATTATCCCACTGGCATCTTGATTTGCAAGCCATTTTTGTACACATGACAATTATGGAGGCTGTGTTGTGTTATAAACCACCCTGGCTGAAATCTGTGCAGGGCCATGGAGGGAGGGTGGGAAACCCTGGGCTGGACAAGGGCAGTGGCTCCTGCCACTTCCTCTCCTGGACAAGAAGAGCGATAGGGTCAGGAGCACTGCAGGCTGGAGCAGGCCTGAGGGAGCGACTCCTCGTCCGGACCCGCTGGAGGAGCGGGTGGGCAGAATTACAAGTGAGGACACTCTGGCCACAAAAAGGGGGCAGGGGGCAAACAGAGGAAACCAGGTTGTTGAATGCTCTTGGCTGTTGAAGAGGGTGATGCATACATGGGATCCTCTACTTTGTGCGTGTTTGTTTATTTGTTTATTTATTTTTGGCATGGGCAGGCACTGGGAACTGAACCCGGGGCTCTGGCATGGCAGGCCAGAACTCTGCCATTGCGCCACCATTTCCCGCCTTACTTTGTATTTATCTTTAAATTTTAGTAACATTAAAGTAAAAAACAGGCAGGGAGCAGGGGAAATTGCATTAGTAAGTAAATTTTTATCTATCTGTAGTCCTAAATTAATGTTTTATATGAGCTAATGGGTACTCAATAAGAAAAAACTTCTTTGACAGGCAGGTTATGTCTTTCAGAAGTAGATTTTTTTGCCCTTCCTTTATGAGAGCAACAAATGCTTGTTATAGGAAATCTGGAAAATAACAGAAAACTATGAAGAAGAAATCATTCTGGAAAACCATTGAAAATATCTTGTTTACAAAGATTTTTATCTCAAGGGATTGTACTCATGAATTTGGAAGAATTTAAACACCATGGCTGGGTATTTCTTCATTTCAAACTTTTTATTATAAATACATAGGAGTAAACATTTGGCAACATTCTTTTTTTTTAATTTTTTTATTTTTTTATATTTTTTATATTTTATATTTGCGAGTGTTCCCTGTTGATTCTCTTTCTCTTGGCAACATTCTTAATGTCCAATATGGAACAGAAATTGTTTCCAGAGAAAATCAATATATTGAATTAAAGAAGATACAGAACTGAGTCTGAAACCAAGATTTATGTAATGTCTCTCTCTAGCTATAAAATCAATGGAGACTCCAGGCATCAAACTGAAAATTATTTTTTATTTTTTACAACCCTTTGTTAAAATTACCAAAAGCCAAGCAACCCTTCTGTGTTTAGCTTCTGTTGAAATAAAAAAAAGGAAAATGTCTTATTAACTATAATGAAAAGAATAAATTCCCTCCTCCATTGCTGCTTTTGAAAGGCAGGTAGTAACTTTAGGGGAAGATGAAGCCATCAGCCAAAGTGACTTTGTCTCCCTAACCTAGAATTGTGGGGCGACCGCTGAGCTGTAACCAAAGACAGCTTCATCCAAGCCAAGAGAGCATCTGAAAGAACCATGGGGGAAACGCGACAAAATCCCCTCCCCATTCTAACGTGAAGGCAACATCAAGACTTGGACTGGAAACAGCAGTGGAGCTGACACCACAAAGAAAACATCCATCAGAACTGATGCACAGCTCCCCTGCGGGCTGTACAGAGTTAGTTCTGACATCATAATCAGGCAGTGAAATGCTTTCACTGATCGTCCAACAAAAGGCTCTTTCTCTAACAATTGCTAATGAGTTAATATAAATTTAGACTCTACATGTATTCTAAATAAAAACACATTTTAGGAATGACAAACAGCAATACCTTTGATATAACATACATGTCTCTCTTCTTGAAGATTCAGTAGTTGTGTGTCCAGTTCAGGTTCCTGGCGTCCATGGGCTGCCTCCTGCTGGTGGGGTGTCCCTGTGCCCTTGGGTGCTGTGGCCCTCTCTGCTTGCCTGCTGCTTCAGTTTCCCAAGGGCTCCGACGCAGTCCCCACACCTGATCCTCACCCCTGTGCCTGGAGGGGGAAGCTAGGCTCCCAGGAGGTGCCGTGCTCAAGGCTGCACCTTGAGGACCCTGGGCTTTACCTGCCACTGGATGTCCTGGGAGGTAGGTGCAAGGGCCCTAACCACCCACTTCGACAAGTCAGGTAGAAATTGCAATGCTTACACATTTCAAGAACTTCACCTTTTTTTAAACATGCTTCCAAATTGATATCTTTAAGTGTTGAAGGGAAAAAAACCCTTTAGATCCATTGATGGGTGAAAACAATGTATCATGTATGTGATTATAACATACAAAATGGGTGGTTGAAAAAAGGAAAAGAAAATGACATCGAATCCGCCTTTGGACCTTTGTAGTCTTTCTTTAAAACCTTCAATCAAACAATTACAGAAGAGGTGTTTTAAACACTTAGGGAGGCAAAAACAGTATTAGCTAATTACTGAAAAGGGCACAGCCATTTTTGTAAACCTCTCTTTGCATTTTTTGACTTGTTCTATTTTCTTTTTGCCTTTTTTTATTTCACTCTAAAATTAAAAATTGAAAAATAAAGTTTCATATCACTTTACTAATCACTTAATTTAGCTCGTGGGTTGGTTTAAAGCCAGTATCTTCTTAATCTAAATGTGTATTTTCATTTACATTTGCATGTTCCTTGGTAACCTTTTAATTATAATCAATTAGAATAAACAGTTTCAAATATATAGTAAAATAGCTCAACAGCGATTAACAGTCTTATATGCCCAGCACACAGAGTGCCAGCAGCCTCAGCGATTCTGCAATTAATGCCACCTGTCTCCCCACAGAACAGCCCCACCTGGGCAGAAACCTGGGCGTGAGCTGCAGATATTGATTGTGGGTCCGGCACTGTTTTTTTTCTCCCCTCAATAGACCTTTTTAAAAAGGCTATACCTTTGTATTTTTATGAGGCGGAAGGCACTATTTAAATTCAGTGCCCAATTTTCAAATCCAAGTGCAGTATATCTCAGGTTGGGAAAACCTGATATCCGACGATTCAAATTCAGAGCAACAGATAAAATAAGGTGGACTCCACTAAAGGAAGCTCTCCCCTTTGCAAGGAAGGACCTGGGTGGAGAAGTTTGGTTGGAGAAGCTCAAACCTTAACCACTGGAACTTCTCTCCTTCCCCATCCCCCACCCCTGGGCTCCTAGGCCCTCAGAAATGCACTTGTTCTTTTCCTGCACCCACCCACTCAGGGCCAACCCCAAGACAAGGACAAAGTTGCCCCAGAGCACAGGACACTTAAGTCGGACCTCTCCCTGTCTTCGCAGGAGACAATGCAGCCTCTATTCCTAGTGTGCAGTCCCGCTCCCCCTCCCCCCACAGTCGGAAATGACGAGCCATGTGACCAGTCTTTTGGTTGTTCTAATTGCAGATTTTCAAAAAGGTTGCTGCAGTAACACCCAGCTACCTGAGACCCCCACTGGGTGGGGACCAGCAGCTCCCGAGACCCCCTAACTGCACAGGGGCCACACAGTCAGGTGGGAAAGATGGAGGGTCTATGACAGGGTCTGCAAGACAGCCTGGTACACCTGCCCTGCTGTAGGGCAACTGCCCACCTCGGCCCCCTTTCCAAAATGGGTCACAGCACCGGCCAAGGTCAGACAAGCAGTGGGAAGCTAAAGTTTGCTAGGTTGCAGGTGGTCAGTGGGGGGCAGTTCCAGCGAGCACGTCAGTGCCATTGGAAAGAAGGATGAGGCCTAGGGAGTTACTCCTCCAGCTGGTTCCCAAAGGTACCACATTCTCACAGAAAGCAGGAGAGGAGGAAATTCAAAATTCTATTAGCATGAAAAGAAAGGAGGGACCTCCTGGGGCAGCTGCCACTCCCAGTGCTCCATGGAAAGACACCCCAAAGGGCACTGAGCAGAGGCCTCCCATTTTGAACCCAGTCAGGAGAGTCCTTAAACCAGCCCCTCCCTACAAGTATGTGCTCTACCAGGGAAGGCACATGGCTCTGGAGGCTCCGGGACACTCCAACAGAGAGACCTCACTGCAGACAGACCACCTCTTTTACACAGACTGAAAATGGACCAAAATGTTCCATAAGGTGGATGGAGGTCTCAGAGGTCTTTCCTTTAGTAAGTGAAGGGCACACTGTGACTTTAAGCCAACTACCAACTTCTCCTGTTGAACAGTCAACACTGTGCATGTCCGGTTAGTGGGAACTTGGTAACTGGGCTCAGTGTTTTATGGCGTCTCCTTCTTCCACTGCAGGAAAGTTGTCATGCCCAGGGGCAGCCCTGCACTCAAATCATGAGAACAGTGAGCTTGGCAGCAGCAAGAGATGGAGGCAGGAAGGGCTGGGGAAGAGGGCAGAGATGTGGCCATCCAGGGCGCTTGCCCCTGTGTTCTGTACTTTCTCTTCCTCCCAGCCTTGCGGGCATGCAGGCAGGTCCTGCAAAGGTGACAGTTTGGTTCTTTGGTCCATGCCCCACACAGGCCACCTCTGCTGGCAGACTGGAGAGGGCACACCATATAAATGGGCTGATGTACAGAGCTTGGTCTACTATTTAAACTACAGTTCTAACAAATGAAACAAGTCAACTTTTTTTTTTTTTTTTTGCATGGGCAAGCACTGGGAATCAAATCCCGGTCTCCCGCATGGCAGGCAAGAACTCTGCCTGCTGAGCCACCATGGCCTGCTCTCAAATTTTGTTTTTGAGTGTTAAGGCACTCTTTAAAAAATGGAAAGCACTGGTAACATGGAGTTGTTTCCCTGGATGGACTTAACTGGGTCAAAGTGTAACAAGGAAGATCAAAACATTGGGGGGCGCTGGAAGTCGGGTCTGCCAGAGCCTACTTGTCACAGCTCTGGACCAAGCCAAAGCGGAATGGCTGGACCAAGTCCTCAGGGGAATGGCTGCTGAAACCCGGGACTCAGCAAAGGGTGGAAAACCCATCTGCACATTAGAATACCAACTGCATTCGGTTGGAAAGAAAACTGACATTTGAGTTGTAAAACTCGGGCCACCCATGGATGCTGGCCAGACAATCACCAAGTCAACAACCTGCCTACGCTCAGCCCTGGGTGGCAGAAGCTGCCCCTTCTCTCTAAGGCAGTTCAGTTTAGACACTGACTGGCCGGTAGAAGTGCCAGGAAAAGGCCAGGGGCCTTCAACCAAATCAGTGCAGTAAGGAAACAGTCCGTCAAATGCTGCCCCAGGAGGTAGACCCTGGGAAAGTGTCACTTGTTTGCTTTGTTGTCGGGGCACTTCTCTGCCTGGACTCTAGTTCCTAGTGGGAAAGGGGGAGACTTGACCCAAGTGCTATGCTTCTGACACCATCAGCACTCACGGTGTCCGGGGACTCTATGGTGCCTACTCATTTGCACAAATCAAGACGAGGAAATTCAAAATGCACATGTGGTCTACTATCTTGCAGCACCATGATTAAAAATAAAGAACAGCAGTGCCCACGTAAAAAGAAGTTTATTTAGATTTCATAATCACCTAGTACTTGAACAAGATGAGACACTGAACAATACAGGCTTTGGAAGTAGGAACCGAACAGGAACCTGATGCCCTGGCCAGGAGGCTGGGACCTGGGGTGCTGGCCATTGTGCTCACTGGCCACTGTGCTTTCACAAGATCTTCTCATTGGAGGCTCTGACT
>PVIY010018111.1:0-48222 GCA_004026745.1 Myrmecophaga tridactyla | reverse complement strand
ATATGTAAGAGATAGGGCTTGAGCAGGTCCTGAAGGTAGAAGTAAGTTACATGAAGGAGTGGGTCGAATACACATGGCTTCCACTGCTTCCATATTACCTTCTCTTTCCCATCCTAGAGCTATGGCTTCTTGGGGAGAGTTCCTTACAGTCAGTTGACTTAGAAAGAGAAAACTTGAGTCTGGGATGCAGATGGCTCTGCATGATATGCAAGTACCACCCTAAAGTGGACAGCTGCAGCACTACAGCCCCTTTCTGGGATGTTCTTGAAGGGCAATGGGGGAGGGGAAATCCTCCCACTGGGCAGAACTTTGAGCAATGCACCTCATTGTTCATTTTGCTTGGAAGCAGAACTGGTAGAGGTGCATTTGTGTACTGACTCATGATGTATTGCTAATGGTTTGAGTGTATAGTCAAGGACTTGGAAGGATCATGATTGGAAAATTGGTGACAAAGAGGTCTGGGGAAGAGGTATATGGATAGACCTTTCTGAGTGGGCAAAAGCATGAAGATATTTGTGCTCCATGTAAATGCTCACCAGAGAGTGACTTCAGCAGAGAAAGTTTCAATAACTGAGTTGATATGATGACCCATTCTGTGGATACCAGTCCACCTATTTCCCCAGCCATTCCTGCTATGGTCCAATGGGCTCATGAAAAAAGTGAGCATGGTGGTAGGGATGAAGTTTATGCATGGGGCTCAGCAACAAGGACTTCCACCCACCAAGGCTGCTGACTATTTGCCACAGCTGAATGCCTGATCTGCCAGCAGCAGAGACCTACACTCAGTCCCCAATATGACACTATTCCCTGAGGTGATCAGCCTGCTACTTGGTGGCAGGTTGATTACATTAGTCCACTTCCATCATGGAAGGGGCAGCAATTTGTTCTAACTGGAATAGACACAGACTCTAGATATGGGTTGTCCTTCAGTGCATAAAATGCTTCTGCCAAAACTGCCATCCATGGGCTTACAGAATACCTAATCCACCATCATAGCATTCCATACAGCATTGCTTCTGGTCAAGGATCCCACTGCACAGCAAAGGAAGTGCAGATAAGGACACATGCTCATGGAATTCTCTGGTCTTAACATGTTCTCCATCATCCACAGGTAACTGCGTTGATAGAATGGTGGAATGGCCTTTTAATGACCCAATTACAGTGACAACTAGGTGGCAATGTCTGGCAGGGCTAGGATAACATTCTCCAGGAAGCTGTGTATGCTCTGAATCAGTTTGCACTGTATGGTGCTATTTCTCCCATAGACAAGATTCACAGGTCTAGGAATCAAAGGTTGGAAATGGGAGTGGCACCACTCACTATCACCCTTAGTGATCCACAAGAAAATTTTCTCTTCCTGTCCCTGAAACCTTAAACTCTGCTAGTCTATAGGTCTTCATTCCAAATGGAGGCATGCTCCTACCAGGAGACACAGCAATGATTCCATTGAACTGGAAATTAAGACTATCACCTGATCACTTCAGGCTTCTCAGGCCTCTGAATCAACAGGCAAAGAAGGGGATTACTATATTGTCTGGGATTACTGATCCTGACTATCAAGGGGAAATAAGATGACAACTACATAATGAAGATAAAGAAGAGTTTTCCTGTAATATGGGAAATCTCCTAGGACTTCTCTTAGTATTATCATGTTCTATGATTAAAGTCAATGGAAAAGTGCAACAATCCATGACTATCCTGCCAGGCATGACTATTCATGGCCCAGAAACTTCAGGAATGAAGGACTGGGTCATTCTAACAGGCAAAGTACTATGCTCAGCTGAAGTGCTTGCTGACAGTAAAGGAAACATGGAATGGGAATGGAAGAAGTAGTGATAAATATGATCTATGATCATGTGGCCAGTTACAGAAACAAGGACCGTGATGGTATGAATATTTCCTCCTTATTTTGTTATGAGTATGATTTTTTTGTACATAAAACAAATACATATCTTGTTTACTTATCATATGACATAAATTGCATTTTTCATGTTATAGTATTTAAGTCACAGTATGTATTAGTTTGTTAAGCTGCTGGAATGCAATATACCAGAAATGAAATGGCTTTTAAAATGAGTTAAAAGTTTACAGTTCTAAGGCCATGAAAATGTCCAAATTAAGGCACTAAGAAGAGGTTATCTTCACTCAAGAAAGACTGATGCTATCCAGAATACTCTGTCAGCTGGAAAGGCATGTGGCTGGCATCTACTTGTCCCTCACTCCTGGGTTCTGTTGCTTTCAGCCTCTGTTTCCTATGGAGGTTCCTCACTTTGCACCTGTGGACATTCATTTAGCCCCTCTAAAACAAAACTCTTGGCTCTGGCTTGCTTAGCTTCTCATGGGAAGGCACATGGCAGTATCTGCTGGGCCCTGCATCCCAAATGTCTGGGTCTCATGTTGGTTCTGTCAGCTCTGAAGCAACTCTTCAGGCTTCTTCAAATTTTGTCCCCTTTTAAAGGACTCCAGTAAACCAATTAAGACCCCACCTTGAATGAACTGAGTCACATCTCCAACTAATCTAATCAAAAGATCACACCCACACTTCGATGTGCCACATCTCCATGGAGAAAATCTAATCAAAACATTCTGCCCTACAGTATTGAATCAAGATTAGAAGATATGGCTGCCCCCACAGTATTGGATCAAGATTAAAATCTAGCTTTTCTGGGGTACATAATAGCTTCAAACTAGTACACAGGATATGAAGTCTAAGGGTGAATGTCACCTAAGGACTGTAAGCTATTCTGGAGAGATTTCTTTTGTATCCACTTGTAACAAGTATTGTTAGGCACAATATATGTCTGTTATTGTGTCTTATTTAGAGATTAAGTATGTTTAGGATGATGTATTGCTGCCAAATTGACAAGGTATGGACTGTGATATTGGGTTCAGGTGTCAGCTTGGCCATGTGATGATGTCCAGTTGTCTGGTCAGAAAGCACTGGCCTAACCATTACTGCAAGGCTAATTTGTGGCTGGTTGATAAACCAGAAGCTTGGTTTATTAAATCATCAGTAAATTGATAATATCTACAATTAAGAGTGTGTCTTCCGCAATGAAAGAGTCCAGTCAGTTGAATTTGATCCAGTTAGTTGAAGATTTTAAGGGGGAAGAGAGTATTGTCATTGCTTCTTCAGCCAGTGAGCTTCTCCTGTGGAGTTCAGCAAGATGCTGCATCAGAGTTGCCAGCCTGGTGACATGGTCTATGGATTTTGGACTCATGCAACCCCATGATTATGTGAGACGGTTTTATAAATCTCATATTTATAGATATCTCCTGTTGGTTTTGTTTTCTAGAGAACCTTGACTAATATACCAGTGTTACTTTTCCTATATTTTATCCTTATTCATCCTTCATACATTTGTCTGATTTTTTAACCTAATTAAAAATTTAATTTTAGCAGTTTTGGATTTACAGAATAATTGAGCATATACTACATATTGTTTTATATAACCTACACCCACAATTTTCCCTAGTATTAACATCTTACATCAGTGTTCTACATTTGTTACAATTAATGGACCAATATCAATATATGATTATTAATGCATAGTTCACATTAAGAGTCACCTTTTGCGTTGTACCATTCTAATGGTATAATGCATAATGCCAGTGTCATTTTCACATAATTTTCAGTTGGAGGCTGAATAGTTTTACTATCCTAAAAATGGGCCTCACCTGTTTATCCTTCCCCTGCCTCCACCCAAACCCCTAGAAACCACAAAACTGCTGATCTTTTGCCAACTCTATAGTTTTGTTTTTTCTGGAGTGTCATATACTCAGAATCATACAGTATCTACCTTTTCTGACTGGCTTCTTTCACTAAGAAATATGAATTTAAAGTTCCTCCATGCATCTTAAAAGCTTGATGGCTCATTTATTTACATCACTGGATGATATTTATTGGCAGGATATACCACAGCTCGTTTATCCATTCACCTATTGAAGAACAATCTTGGTTGTTTACAGTTTTATGTGATTATGAATAAAGCTTCTATACACATTCATGGACAGAAACTTGGTGTGGACTTAAGCTTTCAAATCACTTGGGTGTATACGTAAGATTATGCAGTGAGTCATATAAGAATATGTTTTCCTTTGTAAGAAACTGTGCAACTGTCTTCCAAAAAGTCATTTTATCATCTTTACACTCCCACCAGCAATGAAAGAGCATTCCTGTTCCTCCATATCCTCACCAGCATTTTATATTGTCAGTGTTTGGGGATTTTGGTGTATACTTGTATTTAGTGTATAATAAGTGTATAATTGTATCTCAGCATTGCTTCAATTTGTAATTCCTTAATGATGAATGAAATTGAACATCTTTTTGTATGCCTAATTACCCTCTGTATACCTTCTTTGGAGATATAGCAATCTTTTTGCCCATTTTTGTTCAGATTATTGCCTATCTTCTAATAAGGCTAATTGTTGTTCCCTTACTGTTAAATTTCAAAAATTTTAAAATATTTTGGATACAAATCCTCTATTAGGTATATTTTGCAAATATTTTCCCCAAGTTGGTGTGGTTTGCCTCTTAATTCTTTTAACATTGCTTTTTAAGAAGAAGGATTTTCATTTTAATAAAATCCAACCTATCAGCATTTTCTTTGATAAATTCTGCTTTTGGTGTATTTAAAACTAACCACCAAATTCAAAGTCACCTAGATTGTCTCCTATATTACCTTCTATAAGATTTATGCTTCTGCATTGAACATTTAGGACAATGAAATATTTTAAGTGTTGAAAAAGATGTAAGAACAGTGGCTGCTTTTTTCCTTTTTTGGTTTATGCAAGTTTAATTGTTCCAGCATCATTTGTTGAAAAGATGATCCTTTCTCCATTGAATTGCCTTTGTTCCTGGGCTAAAAATCAGCTTTCCATTCAGGTATGGGTCTATTTTTGGGGTCTGTATTGTATTCCTTTGATCAATTTATCTACGCTCCCACCAATAACACACTGTCTTCATTACTTTGGCTTTATAACAAGTCTTAAAATCCAGTAGTATTGGTTGTCCAGCTTTGTTCTTCAGAATTGTATTGGCTATTTTTTGTTCTATCACTTTTCATATAAACTTTAGAATCTGCTTCTCAAATTTCACAAAATACCTTGCTTGGATTTTGTCCAGGATTGTGTGGAATCTATAGATCGAAGTAGAGGGAATTGACATCTTAGCAACATTGAATCTTCCTGTCCATGAATATGTAATATCTTCTGGTTTACTTAGATCTTGCATTTATTTCGTAGGAATTTTGTAGTTGTCCCTGTGTGGCTATTTAATATATATATTTTAGATTTATGCCTATGTATTTTGTCTTGTTTTCTGGTGCTAAAATCGATGGTATTGGGCAGGCCACATTGGCTCAGTGGCAGAGTTCTCACCTGCCATGCCAGAGACCCAGGTTCGATTCCAAGTGCCTGCCCATGCCAAAAAAAAAGAAAGAAAGAAAAAGAAAAAGAAAAAATATATATCAATATATCAATGGTATTGCATTTTAAATTCCACATTTTAATTGCTCAATTACAACGTATAAGAGAGCAAGTGACTTTGTACAAACCTTAGGTACTGCAACCTTACCATAATCATTAATTACTTCCAAGAACTTTTGTTAAATTTTGGGAATTATCTATGTAGGAATCATGTTATCTGTAAACTAGACAGATTTACTGTTTCCTTCCAGATCTGAATACCTTTAATTCTTTTTCTTATTTCATTGGCTGGGACTTCAAGTATGATGTTAACAATGTTGCTTAGAGTTTTTATCATTAATAAGTGCTGTATTTTGTTAAATGCTTTCTTTGCATCTACTGAGAGGATCATATGATTTTTTTTTAACTTTAGACTGCTAATATAGTGGCTTACAATGATTTGTGATTATTGAACCAACTGTGATGGTTTGAAGGCTTTAAGGATGCCAGAAAATTATGTTCTTGAAGTGTGGGTGTAAATCTATTGTAAGTAGTCTATTTTGATTAGGTTACATCAGTTGAGGAATGGTTCAGGGTGGGATTTTATACTCTTTTTATAGTTCTTTGTAAACTTGAATGTGTATGGAGACAGAGGCAGAGCAAGCCTGTGCTACACAGAGAAACCATGGAAGTCAGAATTTGAAAGCAACAAAATATAGGAAAGAAGGGAGAGACCAGTAGATGCTGCCATGTCCCTTGCCATGTGACAGAGGAGTCCAGGAATGCTTTCAGCCAGTCCTCAAGGAAAAAGCATTGCCTGATAATGGCTTGGTTTGGACATTTTCATACCCTCAGAACTGTAAGCTTGTCAGTTTAATAAATTCCAATTGTTAACAGCCAGCGCATTTACTGTATATTGCATTTTGGTAGCCTAGCAGAATAAAACACTAGCCTTGCATACCTGAAATAAATCACATTTGGTCATAATGTTTTAATTAACTTTATGCATGGTGGGATTGAATTTGCTAATATTTTGGTAAGATTTTTGTTTCTATGTTCATGAGAGATATTGGTCCATATATTTTCTTTCTTTTGATGTCTTTATATGGTTTTAGAATTAGGGAAATGCTAGCCTCATACAACAAGTTAGAAAATTTATCCCAAACCTTTTATTTTCTGGAAGACTGTTTAGAATAGTTATTATTTCTTCCTGAAATGTTTGGTGTAATTGACCGCTAAAACAATCTGGGCCTGAGTGCTTTCCTTTTTGGAAAGCTATTAATTACTGATTTAATTCCTTTAATAACATAAAGCCAATTCATATTTTTTCATCTTCTTTTGTTATGTTTTGGTGCTGAGTTTTTCAAGGAATTTGTCCCTTTCATATAAGATATCAAATTTGTGTGGATATAATTGTTCATGATATTCCTTTATTGTACTTTTATTGGCCATGGAAACAGAAGTGATGTCTCCTATTTAATTTTTAATATTAGTAAATTGTGTAGCATCTCTTTTTCTTGGTTAGTGTTTTGTTTATTAATTCTGCTGGAAAGCAATATACCGGAAATGGAACAGCTTTTTAAATGTGAATTTAATAAGTTACAAGTTTACTGTTTCAACGCCATAAAAATATCCAAACTAAGGCATCTAGAGAAAGATACATTGATTCAAAAAAGGCCAATGGGTCCAGAACACTCTGTGGGAAGGCACATGGCTGGCATCTGCTGGAGTCTTTTACTTCTGTTTGTTTTTAAAGGATTCCAGTTAACTCATCAAGACCCACCTTGAATGAGCAGAGTAACAACTCCACTAATAAAAGGGTCATATCTCCTTGGAAATAATCCAATCAAAACATTCCAGCCACAACTAGGTATGTGACTTCTCCATGTAAACAAACCAACCGAGGTTTCCACCCTATAGTATTAAATCACAATTAAAGAATGTGGCTTTTTTGGTGTACACAGGAGTTTCAAACTGGCACATTTAGAATGGCAGGATTTTATTGATCTAATCCATGAGTCAGTTTATGATTTTGTTGATTTTCTCTATTGTTTTCCTTCTTTTAATATCATTTATTTCTGCTCTAATTATTTCTTTTACTCTGCTTATTTAATTTCATAATATCCTTATAGTTTTCAAGATGATTAGATTGTTGATTTTAGAGCTTTCATCATCATCTTAAATTCTACAAATTTCCCCTTAACCACTACTTTCACAGCATCCCACATTTTATAAGTTGTGTTTTCATTTTCATTTAGTTGAAAATATTTTTAACATTTTATTTAAAATTCCTTTGACCCATGTGTTATTTGGAAATGGGTTGTTTAATCTACAAATATTTTGAGATTTTCTAACTTTCTGTGTTAATTTATACTTCAATTTGATGTACTACAAAAGCATACTTTGATTTCTAGTCTTTTAAATTTTTCTAGTGTATTTTTTATCACAGAATGTGGTCTATCTTGGTGAATGTTTCATGAGACATTAAGAAGAATTTTTTTTCTTTTTGTAGTTGAAGTATTTTTATTATATAGTTGTCAATTAGATCCAGTTGTTGTTGTTAAGTCCAACTACATCTTTAGTGATTTTTGCCTGCTGAATCTCTCAATAAATGGCAGAAGTATGTTTCAATCTCCAACCACAATAGTGATTTTGCCTATATGTCCTTGCAGTTCCATCAGTTTTTGTCTCACTTATTTAAAAGCTCTGTTTATAACATGAACTTTTAAAACATGTTATATGATACATGTTAAGGATCGCTATGTCTTTTTTGGAAAATACCCACTTTATCATTATGTAATGAACTTCTTTATCCATAATAATTTCCTTTGCTCTGAAATCTGCTTTGTCTGATATTAAAATAGCTAACTGCAGGTTTCTCTTGTAATCAAGTGTTACCATGTAAGGCGGTTTGAACCTGTTATACACCCCGGAGAAGGCCATGATCTTTCAATCCATTCCTGTGGGTACAGAACTATTTTAAGCGAGACATCTTGATTAGGCCATTTCAATTGAAGAATTGCCCTAAGATACATCTTAATTAATTCTTTTATTGGAGTCCTTTAAGAAAGATTAAATTGAGAGATGCTCACAGAGAAAAAGACCCTGGATGAGCTAGAGAGGAAGCCACTGAAGCCAGAAGCAGAAATCAATGAAAGCCAGGAGAAAAGGACCAGCAGATGCTAGCCATGTGCCTTCCATGTGACAAAGTTGTCCCAGATGCCAGAAGTCTTTCTTCAGAGAAGATATCCTATTAATGCCTTAATTTGGACACTTTCACTGCCTTAGAACTGTAAATTTGTAAAAACCAACCCCATTTTGGTATATTGCATTACAACAGCTTTAGCAAACTGAAACAGACTTTGGTAACAAGAAGTAGGGTGTTGTTATTTCCAAATACCCATGTTGGAATGGTTTTATAAATGGATAAGGGGAAGATTCTGGAGGAATTGTGAGGAGCCTTATAGAAAAGGTGTAGACTACTTTGAGAAGAACGTTGGTAGAAATATGGATACTAAAGGTGCTTCTGATGAGGCCTTAGACAGAAATGATGACTGCACACTGGAGGAAAGGGAATCTTTGTTTTAAGGTGTCAGAGAATTTGGTGAAATTAAATCTTGATGTCAGACGGAAGGTAGAATTTGAAAGTAATGAGTTTGGATATTTAGCTGATGAGATTTGCAAACTGAACATGAAAAATGTAGCCTGGCTTCTCCCTGCAGCTTTTAATAAAATATAAGAGGAATGGGATAAGCTGAGAACTGAACTTTTGAGACAAAGAAACCAGAAATTAATGGCTTGGAAAATTCTGTGTTTCCAGAAGCAAGTTCCCAGAGGTAAAGCCCAATGTGAGGATTTAACAGAACATACAATCATTTCAGTGCCATTTCAGTGTGAGTCAGGATTGATGATGGGATTTTCCAGAATGGATTTATGGAAAGTTCTATTATTTAATGGTTGGGATCCCTAAATGCAAAACTGACAAATTTTTTGCAAGATCTCTATGAATTGGGAATGGAACCACTGACAGCTTGGACTAAAAGGGACAGATAGAAGGAAAATTGGCTTCTAAGTTAGACCCATGGAAGCAGAGGTCTGAAGCCCAAACACCTTGGGTCAGGAAAGCATACCACTCCTTGTATGTGAAAAATGTGTATTTGCTCCAGAACTTGCAGAGGGAAAGATTTTCAGGAGAACTGTTACCACCTCAGTGCTCTCAGATGATTGGGGGATTGAAGAGAGCTTGGCAGAGCCATTATCCAGGATGAGTGCTGCTGCCCAAACTTTAGAGATTGTGAAGTACATTCCTTGGGTGTTGGGGAGAACCTGGCAACTACCCCAGTGTTTATAGGGGGTTAAGCCTGTGCCCTGGAAGTTGGGGAGAGTCTGGCTGCCACCCTACTGTTCTGAGGAGGGTGAGCCTGTCCCCCAGATATTGAGGAGATTCCAGCCACACAATGCTTGAGGAGGCTGGAGACTTGAGTTCAGCTGCTTGAAGAGGGTGAAGTCAAGAGCATGGTTGTTTCCCCAGTGCTTAGAGATGTTGTAATTCTCACCCCAGTGTTTAGAGGGAGTAGGTCCAAAGTGTAAGCTCTTGGAAAGTGTGGGTCTGCCATTTTATCGGGACCCACAGATAAAAGCATTTTTTACACATGACTCTCAGACCTTCAAATCTAATAGAGTATGCCCTGCAGTTTTCAGAACTGTTTGTAAATCTTGACTCCTGTTTGGTTTCAGGTCTATCCTCTGACTGTCCCCTCTTTGTATACTGGAAGCAGATAAATTGTTCTACGTTTCACAGGTCCATGCCCAGAGGGTAATTTTGCTGAGGTCAGAGAATACCTGTAACTGATTTCAATGAGACTTTGTACATAATATTGGTTTGGAAATAATTTAAGCCTTTTGTGATATTGTGTTGGAAAGGATATATTTTGCATGGAAAGAACATGTTTTTTGGAGGTCCTGAGAATGAACTTTGGGGGTTCTGAGGGTTATTTCAGTTGAGAATGTCACAAGGTAGCCCTTAATCCTTTTAATGGAGTCCTTTAAAAGAGAAGAAATTAAGAAAAGACCACAGTGAAAAGCTCCCCAGGGTTGCTGAGAGAGGAAGCCACTGAAGCCAGAAGCTGAAAGCAATGAAACCCAGGAAAGAAGGACCAGCAGATGCTGGCCATGTGCCTTTCCATGTGACAGAGTTGTCCCAGATGCCAGCAGCCTTTCTCCAGAGAGGACATCCTGCTGATACCTTAATTTCAACATTTTCCTAGCCTTAGAAATGCAAATTTGAAAGCTAGTAACTCCCCACTCTAAAAATCAATCCAGTTCTGGTATATTGTATTCCAGCAGCTTTAGCAAACAAACATTCTCTGTACCTTTACCTCTAACATATTTCTCTTTATATTCAAATTGGGCTTCTTACAGACAGTATATTTAGGTCTTCTTTTTTTGTCCATTCTGACAATCTCTTTCTTAACTCAGTATTTAGAACCTTCACGTGAAAATTTTTTATTAATTTCTTCTATGTTTTCACTGATTTTTATTCATTGCACTTACTCTTCATTTCTATTTTCTTTACACTTCCTCTCTCTTTTTTTCTCTTGGTTTAATTGAGTATATGGTTTCATTTTCTCTCCTCTTTTACATATTTAAATCATATTTATTTGTTTTTTCTTTCTTTTTTTTAAATTTAGTAGGTGCCCTGAAGTTTGCAATAAATATTCACAAATACTTTAGGTCAACTTTCAAATAATACCATATTGCTTCATAGGTAGTGCATGCAACTTAGAGTATTCCCAATGTATTAGTTTGTTAAATCTGCCAGCATGCAATATACCAGAAATGGAACAGCTTTTTAAAGGGGACTTTATTAAGTTACAAGTTTATAGTTCTAAGGCTATAAAAATGCTGCAACTAAGGTGTTCTAGTCTGCCAAAGCTGCCAGAACGCTACACACCAGAGATGGGTTGGCTTTCAATAAAAGGGGATTTATTTAGTTAAAAATGTATAGTTCTTCAGAGGAAAGGAATCTTTCACCTGAGGGTGATCTCTGCTGCCCTTCTCTTCAGGTTTCTGGGTTGCAACAGCTTTCCCTGTGATAATTCCTTTCCACATCTTCAAAGGCCTGGGCTGAGCTCTGAGTGCTGAGATGAGGTATGCTGAGATGCTTGGGCTGTGCTGCTGAGCTCTCTCATATAAGCATCCAGCCAATTGAATCAAATATCATTCATTGCAGCAGGCACTCCCCCTACCCAACTGCAGATGTAATCAGTGACAGATGAGCTTCACTTGCCATTGGCTCATGTCCGCAGCAACAGAACCAGCAACTTCGCCTGGCCAAGTTGATACCTGAATGTAACTAACATGTAAAAATCCAGAGAAAGATATTTGACTCCATAAAAGCCAGTAGGTCCAGAACACCTCTCTCAGCTGGGAAGGCATGTGGCTGGCATCTGCTGATCCTTTGGCTTCTGGTTTCAAACAGCTTCCCTTGGGGCATTTTCTTTCTGCATCTCCAAAAGTCTGGGTCTCTTGCATCTGCTCTCTCTGTTGGCATTCTAAGCATCTAAGCTTCCTCCAAAATGTTTCCCCTTTTCCCACAAACTAACCTAAACCCACCTTGAATGGGGCAGAGTCACATTTCTATCTAATCCAATTGGGTGGGTCAAACTCCATGGAAATAATGCAATCAAAAGTTTCCACCCTAAACAATATGTCTGTCCCCACAAGATTAGATTAGGAAAGAAAACATGGCTTTTCTGAGGTACATAACTTCAAACTAGTACACCCAATCAATTTCTCCCTCTCCTCCCTTATAACATTTCTGTTATACATTTCATTTTCCCATGAGCCAAAACCACCAATAAGGTTACAATTATTGGTTGACAAACAGTTACCTAGTAGATCAAGTGGTAATAAAAGTATTAAGGTTTTGTTTTACTTTCATTTATTGCTTCTCTGACTCTTTTCCTTTCTTTATATAAATCAGAGTCTCTGACGTATTTCATTTTCCTTTTCATTAAAGAATTTCTTTGTAACATTTCTTGCAAGAATACTCTACTGATGATGAGTTCCATAATTTTTTGCTTGTCTGTAAAAGTCTTTATTTCTCCTTCACATTTGAAAGATAATTTTAAAGAATACATAATTCTAGTGCTGTGTATTTTTTTCTCTCAAGATTTAAATATCTTATTCCATTCTGTTCTTCCATGTGAGACCTCAAATGAGAATTCCAATATAAACTGTATCCTTGTTCTTCTTTAAGTAAGATGGGATTTTTTTTCCGTATGCTTTCAAGATTTCTCTTTGTTTTTGGTTGTCTGCAGGTTGAATATGATATGTCTACATTCTAGATTGTTCAATAGAACATTGCTTAATGTTATTTGAACACCCTGGATATGTGGTATTGTTTCTGGTATTAACTATTGAGGAGACTTAGCCTTTACTACTTCAAATATTTCTTCTGTACTTTTGTCATTCTTGTATATCAGATACTTCTGTTATACATATATTATACATTTTGGACTTTTCCCACTTTTTGGATCTTTTGTACCTTTCTCTTAGTCTTTCTTCTCTTTGCATTTCACTTTGAGAAGTTTCTATTGGTAGATCTTGCAGCTCACAGATTCTTTCATCGGCTTTGTTGGGGCTGTTGATGGGCTCATCAGAGGCATTGTTCAATTTCTGTTACAGTGTTTCATTTTGTTTTCCAACATGTCAGTTTGGGTCTATCTTAGAGTTTCTATCTCTCTACATTACCCATCTATTCTTCCAAGTTGCATTTTCTGCATTAGTGCCCTTAGCATACTAATCACAGTTATTTTCCATTATCCTAATTGAAAATCTCTGTCATATATGAATCTGGGTCTGATGAATACTTTGTTTACTCTGGCTTTTTTTCTTATTAGAATTCCTTTTAATTTTTTAGGATAGCTGGATATGACTTATCATGTAAAATTATTTGAGATAAATTTGCCTTTAGCGTGAGGTTTTTAGTTTATCTAGCTAGGAGTTAGTATGAATTTATTGTTTGTTGTAGGTGTCAGAGACTTGATTTATTCTAGTGTCTTTATATATGTCTCATCTGTTGACATTGGGATTCCCTAGAAACTATTTCTTAGAGATAGCCTAAGCTTTTCAGTTCTTTCTGCTGTATTCCATTGTTATTATACAGGAGTTCTATTAATTTTCTAAGGTCTGGGAAGAAGGGACAAATTGTTTAATCATATGATTATGTCTCATTCTTTTATTGGTTTGCACTCTTGGGCTGTGATCTTCAGAAGGGTTTCTCATGTCCATCTTTCCTCTGCTCCCAAAAACCACATAGGCAAGACAAGAAGACTAACAGGGGCTGGAATTGATAATTTCCCTTTCCCCAAGTTGGATAAGGTTATGGTAAGGGCTTTTCCTCTATTAGATAGATTTTTATTTTGGTGAATGCTCTGGGCTTATTTCAAAACTGTAACCTTTTTATTGGGTGTACTTAAAATTACTACTTTTTCCTTGGGTGTATTTGGCCCCCTGGCCAAGCAAAAGGGTATTTTTCCTCAGATCTTCACCGGGAATCCAACCTGGGTCCTCTTGCCATCGCAGGCAAGCATTCATGCCTGCTGAGCCACCGTGACCCGCCCCCTCACTGATGTTTTGCATTGTTTTATTCTGATTGTTTGAATGGGCCCTTGTGGTGGATTGAGGATGCATGTACCCCAGTGAAACATGTTCTTAAAGCTAATCCTTTTCTCTGGGTATGGACCCATTGTAAGTGGGATCTCCTGAGGCAGTTACTTCAGATAAGAAGTAGCCTAGCTCAATCAGAATGGGTCTTCCTATTACTGCGGTCCTTTATGAGGGGAGTGAAGATCAGACAGAAAGAAAGAAAGCCATAGGAAACACGAAGCTGACATCCACAGAACTGAGAAGAGAAGGGAAACATGAGGTGACCCCACCATGTCAGGTAACACCAGAATCAAGGATTGCCAGCCCCAGAATACCACAGTCTTTGGAGGGAAATCACTGCCTTGATGATGCCTTGATTTGAATATTTTGCCAGCCTCAAAACCATGAATGAATAAACTCTCATTGTTTAAGCTGAACCATTTCGAAATATTTGCTTGAGCAGTCCAGGAAACTTAAACCAACCATTTCCTGTTTATTTGTATGCCTTATGGTTTGCTTATGCACGCTGGACATTTGAAAATTTCAATATATCAACTCTAGAATTGAGTCTCTGAATTGTCCATCCTCAAGCTTGTAGCCATCTGGTATAATGAAGGATATTAACTTGGATGCCAGAAGCAAAGATAGAAAAAAAAAAAAAAGAAATGTAGCCGTTTTCCCAGCTTTCACTGATTGGCTCTGGGTAGGGGCTTTTCCTTCACAGTTTAACCAAATTTACAGTGACCTGGCCCAAAGTGCATGTGTAGATCCATCTTGTCTTGGGCAGGCACATTTGGCCTTATTAATTCTCCTGATTTTATAGACACTGCAAATGCCCCCCTTCCTCTAAGAGATATATAGTCTTCTCTCCCAGTCCAGAGTGATATACTGTCTTATTTAAAGCCAGTAACCCTTTACCTCATGGAACTGTGGTTTGATAGTTTTCCTATAGCATTTAAGCTGCCAAGTATCCTAGACTCTTATATACAGAAGAAGTTCAGGGATTAGTGATACAGGGATGAGCATCCTTCAGGCTACCGCTAGAGAGAGTGGTGTAGACATACATGTATCCACTATGCAAAGAAGGATTATTCTGCTCCTTCTGGAACTAGGACTAGGGATGAGTTCTGAAATCATGGGCTGGCTCCACACCAAGCTGGGGAAGGGGAAATGAAAGAACCAGCAAAGGCAGCCCAAAGTGTTCCTGCCATTTTTAAGCTGTCATTTTCTTCCTTCATTGCTCATTCAGTTACTGAAACCTCTCAACTGTTTTCTAGAGCTCTAAGAGAGATGATTCTGCCAGTTTTTAATTATTTTTCAAATTTTCTATGGAGGGATGGAACCCTGGAGCATCTCACTCTGCCATCTTTCTTAGTCTGACTCCTTTTTCTTACAAAGATTAGAGTGATGCTCTCTCCAGGTCTGTATATCATGGAGTAGAAGCAAGAAGTATGTTACTTAGTTTTTAACATGGGCTGAACATAATTATATTTTTAAAATAATTTGTGAACACCATACTGATAAAATATCCCTTTGTTTAGTTTCATTCTTTTTATTAAAGATACTAAAATTTCTGGACTTTTTCATTAGCTAGAGCAAGATATGGAATCATTAAATATAAAATTATAATTAATTCTCAGGTGACTTTCCTAAGTCATGATTTATTATTTAAACACAAACTTTTTATATTATAATTGAAACTTGTCTTTGATTTGTAGTCTATTTGCACATACCATATACATATTCACTCTTTTATTCTTCTGGATATTCAATTAAAAATATTTAGAAATATATCCCAATACTTTGCTGGATTAACACTTCTTTCTTTAGAAGAGTCCTCTGGCTCTTTCTTTTTTTTTTTCTGAATACAACAGTTTCTTATGCATGGAACAAAAAGTCCTTCCAAATCTTACATTAACTACTTTTAACTAAATATCCTGTCATTTTGGAAATCATATCTTGTGTCCATTTTGTTGCAGATGCTATACATACATTATTTTTTGGTCTCATTCAAGCATTAAAGAAATTTAGTATTGTTGCCTCAGTTGTAGTTATAGTTAGTGGATGAAAGTAGATGAGAGACTAAAATCCAAGGTTCTTCCAATGCCAAAATCAATGGTTCTTTCCTGTTTGTCATGCTTTTAATCATATAGTTTCTTTTTTCCCTATGAAAAAAAGACAGCTTCTAGTGTGTTATCTCTGTGTTTAATAAGTAGGTTGCATTGCTCCATTATATAAAAATCAGTGAGAATGGTAATGGGTGGATTGATAAGTAGCCTAAAACAATAGCTTCCCTTCTGATATGAATTTTTATTTAGTATGTTACAAAATTGGTTTCTGTTATCCAAATGGTAGCTTCTGTAATTGCTAAACATTTTTAAAAACTTGTAAATGATTTCATCACTGCGCTCAGGAATGTAGCTATCATTAAGAAAATTTTCTTCATCAGCCTGGAGATTTGAGGTTGCTCGCTCAGCCAAAACACTAATAGATGAGACTTTAAGTATGAATGATCCAGCTCTGAATGTGTATTTAATTTCACTATGTGTTCAGTAGATTAGTAATTACAAATAGCTTCTTTACCATATGAAAGCATTATGATTTTTGCCAAATGTTTATTTCAAAACAGCATCAGTATATGTTAACTTATTTGAATTGAATAACAGGACAATTTAAGGTAATGTGTAAGTGACATTTACTCACTATATTACTGTGAAAACAATATTCAAATATACAAAAATGAACGTTTAGTATGTTTATTGTCAGTTTTAGCACTCCAAAATTAAAGACTGAACATCTATGTACTTATAAACTGTAAATTGAATATCTTTCCGGCTATGACAGTAGAAACAAATTTTCGAGATGTTTTCAACTCTGCTTTATTATTGTACCTTACAGAAGAGAACTTCTACAATTCTGCGAGGGAGTCAGTGAGAATAGGAAGCAAGTGTCCAGCAAAACATGTTTTAAAATAACTCCTATGTTGCAAAAAGGATATCCCAAGACATATTTGAAATAAGATATGATCTTAAGATTATCAGAGACTTAGGGGAATTTAGCTGGAGAAAGTAGTTCAGAATTCTTTTGGCTTAGAAGCAATGAAACTCATCTTGAGTTTTAATTTTGGATTAAGATTTAGATTTAGATGAGAGTGCTATTGCAAAATCACCCCCTGAGTAAATACTACTTTGTGTGCTCCACAATCACCACCATCCCACAAAGTGTGGAAAAGCACTATTTTTTTTAGATTACTCAACTTTCATTTTTCACACCTCCTTCACATGCAACTGGAGTGGCTTAAAATCTCAGTAATAGGTTTGATTCATTGCTGCTGCTCTGAAGACATGTTTTTCTTATTTTTAGATTTCCCCTAATAGAAATAAAACATATTAAGAGCTCATATATACCAAATGAATTTTACATTATTATTATTATTGATCCTTTATAATATTTAATTTTTCTACTAAAAGTTTCCTTAACTTGGAAGTAAAGATGATCAAGGAACATAAACACACTCGCATATATGCATATTCTATCAAAATTTTATCACAATTTAAATGGTAATAAATTAGTAACAATTCATTCTATCCTAAAATTATGAAACAATATATTCTAAATTTCCTGTAATTAATATACAAAACAAAAATAAATTTATATACAAAAGTTAACACTATATAATTCACATTATTAGCAGTGTATATATATATAGAGAGAGACATGCACACATTTATATATATTTTATATGTATATGTATACATATATACACATATTTTTATCTACCTCAAATATCCCTAACAATTTTTTAATTTTTGCCTGGGCAGCCACCGGGAATCGAACCCAGGTCTCTGGCATTGGCAGGCAAGAACTCTGCTTGCTGACCCACCGTGGCCTGCCCTATCCCTAACAATTTTAACCTTAATATTTTGCATGTATACATACACGTGATATATGTGTGTATTTAGTATTATGTTTTATATTTATATGATAATTCTGATTCTAAATACATCTATATCTAGAAATGTATACGTTGTATTTAATATATGAACATACATGTATCAATGCCTTATATATTTGTGGTGTGTGTATGTATGTGTGTGCATGTACGTGTGCATGTGTGTGAGCTCCCATGGCATGTAATTAACTTTAATTTAAATGTACTAGTTAATGAAAACGGGATTATACTAAGTCCTACTGCAGTCATCTACAGGTCTAAATCTCCATATGCAGATAGAAAAATAGTGAATTAACTCAGGGAAGAACAAAATTAATGCTTCTTTTAATATCAAAACTGATGACCCTATATTCAGCAAATGTTTGACAGTGAAAAAATTAAATTTTTTTCTCAATTTATGTTTGTTGATAAAAACATAAATTGATTATGTTTTTTCTTTCCAAAAATGCATTCATTCTTAATATTTGATATATTGTGTCTTCTAGAACCACTCTTTTATTTAAAGATCATTGTGATTGAAGACTTTCCTAGTTTTCACATATATTTAAACATTAAATTTTTATTCTCATTTTAATACCTACAAACAACTTTTGAAAATAAAACTCTACTGGAAGAATGGTGCATTTAACTATTTCATCTAGTGAGACATCAATTTAATTGCATATTAAGACTAAGCTAAAATGTTTTATTGGGGTAATAATTTGAGCCCAATTACAATTTAGTATTTTATGCAATCCATAACTTCTATGATACATATTCTTGTATTCCATTATGTTATTATCACCCTTCAATGGGATGTCTCCCCCACCCCAAATTTTGGTTTGGATATCAAGATGATGTCATACAGATAGAAGACAGTATGAAGAGTTTTATTACTTACATTCTAGGACTTTGAGGAGAGAACAGGGTAGTTCCCAAGCAGGTGTGAAAATAACTAGAGAAAGCAGGAAAGGGCAATTGGTCTTGGTTTTTATTGTGGTTAGAGGACAGGGCTGGCTTCAATGTTGCCATATGGATAGGGGCTTGCATGGCTTGAACTTCTCATTGGACCAAAGGAGAGAGCACACAGGCTTTATTAGCCATTTGCTCAGATGTGGAGCAGAAAGACAATGGGGAGTAGTGGGTCCTGAAAGCTGTCGGCATCAAGCATACATAAAAAAAACTCGGAATTAAACCTTTATTGCAATGTCATATAAATAAAATCATCTACTTGTGAAGAATTTAACAAAAGTATAAAGAACAGTTTTATTTAGCTATAAAGAACATTCTTGAAAATAGCTATCGATTAAAAATATGCAGTTATAATCTTTATAATGAGTATATAGGATAATTTATGGATTCCATGCATCATATTTTCAGCAAATTTAGTTGAACTGTGGTTATCACTGTAAGACTCAGTTTTCAACATAAACAGTATGCCTTCCTTGTTTACTGCCAATCTGCTTGGCGTTTTCCAATTTTCGTAAGCATCTCTGAGTTTTGTCCTTAAGAAATAAAATTTCATTATTACAGATTCTTAAAGTGTATCACTGCTAAATAGATTTTTACTCTTATCTATATGACTTCCTTTCAAAGCAGATGGTAACACCATGTATATTTTCTTCTCAACCTACAATTATTTTTTCCTGTCTTTTCATGTCCTATATAGACCACCTAATAGGATAAAAATTGCTTTACCTGATGGATATTCACAGTGATGTTACTGCTTCTTCAAGATTTGCCAAACATCTTCTTGGCAGAGCACAAAACAAAACAAAAAAAAAAGAAAAAGATAATAGAAGCAAACCAAAATAATTAATGTTACATAGCATGTTACTTTTCATTTATTTATTTCTCTGTAATAATAAAAATTTATTTTATGCAGTGTGTTTAAAACACCTCCCCTTAGTTAGATGATAATATAGGTTCTAGAATGAAGTATCTTAGAAAACTGCAAAAAATCCATGATAACTATAATTTCAATATCTGATAATTTATTTATGATATCATCATTTTATTTAAAATTGATGAAAATTTTCAAATGATACACTGTAAGATAATTATACCATACCTTTGTTTTTATGAGGCATGGTCTCCTGAAGCTGTGTATACTCCAGAAAAGCATGTTCTTAAATGTCATCCATTCCTGTGGATGTGAACCCATTGTAAGGAGGACCTTTTAATGAGGTTACTTCAGTTCAGAAGAGGTGGCACACGTCCGTCAGGGTGAGTGTTACCCCTAATTCTTGGGTCCGTTATGAGGGAAGTAAAATTCAGATAAAGAAAAAACAAGAAATAAGAAGTTGAAATCAATGAAATAATGAAAGCTGGAAGAGAAAGGAGAGGCGGCCATGTGCATTGCCATGTGACAAGTTAACCCAAGAATTGCCAGCAGCCAGCCCTAGAACACCACAGTCATTGTATCAGGGAGAAAGCATTGCCTTGGTGATACCTAGGTTTGGACTTTCTTTTAGTCTCAAAACTGTGAACAAATATACTCCCATTGTTTAACCCAATCCATTTCATATTTATTTGCTTGAGCAGCCTAGGAAACAGAATCATGAGGTCACAATTTCTGAGGGACTGTTCTTTTGTAAATATATTAAATTTAATATATTTAAATTTAAATATTCATTTTAAATAAAAGTCAAGGAGATTTTATTCCTTTGGGGATTTGTATTGTTGATAATGATAACTCCAAATTTCTATCAGATGGCAGAGCTCTCCATCTGAACTGTCATTACTTCATATGAAAGAACTGATAACAATTATACTAACACCAATAATCTTTGGAGTGGGAGCAGGTGTCCTTGAATGATCATTGACTCTTTTCCTCAGCAAGAATAATAATAGGTTAGACATGGAAAAGAGTAAAATACACCAACGAATGCTTGTTATTATCTACGTGTGAGAAGTGGTAGAATTGAAGACATGTCTGAGGGAGTGTAGCATTAGGGGAGCAGTCCTCAATTTACATAGCAAATATGGTAATTAGGGAGATTGTATATTACTTGGGGTTGCATAGGATAAGGACATTCTTCAAAATTATTAAGAAGATGGGCTCTGCCAACCAATGTATTAGGTCAGCCTATTATAGAATAATTATTCAGCAATCAGAACCGCAACAGAGCAGTTATTTGTATCATATATGGCAAATTGGAGGCACCCATGCATCCCTCTCATTTTATGCTGATCTCCCTAAGGAGATGCTCTGACTGGTAGAAAGGATACACAGGATCTGATATTGTACAAGCCCAAACATTACCCTATTGTGGTAGATCTCATAACCTTCATTCTCTTCTCTAGACACTCACACCCTGAGAGTGGTTTACTTTGAGGGTATAATGATTCAGTGAAAGGAATAAAAATGTTAGAACAAATCTTTTTAGAAATTTTCAGTTTTAAGGAAACAGTGTCTTCTACCTTAAAAGGGACAATTAATGCAGACATTTAGCAACTTTTCTTCTGAGAATACTGTTTCTTCTTCCATTTCTCCCCACCATCCATATATTTTTCAAAGAGCAAATGGGTTCATATGCGATACCAATCCTGTAGCTTAATTTGATTGTCCAAGGATTCAGCAATTTATGAAAGCTTTGACATTCATTCCTTTCTCTAGGACTTTTGAAATATGGATTTTACAGTACTTTTTTCAGTGCCCATATAAGGTATAAAATTTGTGGGTGGCTGGAATTTATTTTTCTGTCATGTGCTCAATCTCAGATATGAAAAAATGGAAGCAAAGATGTGTTCAAAGTGCTGAATAACATGATGAATACAAAAATAGAGATATGTATTAAAAGCAATAGAAAATAGAATCATATACAATCTGAGTGTTTCAAGGGGAAAGTTATTGAGGACACAGCAATTTAGCCAAAGCTTAAGGATATGTATGGTTTTGCCTAGGGGACAAGAAGGAATAGATAGGATGAGGCAGAGTGAAAATAATTTGCCATTATTGGAAAATTTGATAAATATTTTATAATCACAAATAGTTTATTATTGCTGGAGCAGGAAATGTGTGCAATGAAGTTACAGAAATTGAAGCCAAATAGTTAAGGAGTTATGATATTATATGCGGCTTTGTAGATTCAGCAAAAGGAATTGGGAAATTTATCTTGAGGAGAGGAATGACATAAGCATATTTTATACCAAAAATAGCATCCAACAGTCATGAATTGGAGATTGAGAAACCAGAGAATGAGACTAGTAATGAGGCTATACTAACAGTCTACAAAGAAATAACATTTTTTTAAATCAGAAAATGACTTGGGGACAATGGGGAGGGTTGAATATTAGAAATAATTAGAAAGTTTTACTAGACAGCCCTTTCAATTGTTTGTGTATAATTAGGAATTTGGGTTTAAGAAAACATTGTTGGTATGATTTTCAGTAATTTGATGCTAAAAATTTGCAAAAAACCTTGCAATTTTGATCCACTTTCTCAGTATTGAGCCTGTTGAAGTTTAGGAGTCTCTAGGACTTCTGGATGGGATGAAACATTCTCATCTCATGCTCTGTTCTAGTTTGCTAGCTGTCAGAATGCAATTTTTAAAAGGGGAATTTAGTAAGTTGTTAGTTTACAGTTCTAAGGCCAAGACAATGTGCCAATTAAGACAAGTTTATAGAAATGTCCAATCAAAGGCATCCAGAGAAAGATACCTTGGTTCAAGAAGGTCGATGAAGTTCAAGGTTTCTCTCTCAAGTGAAAAGGCCCATGGCGAACACAGTCAGGGCTTCTCTCTCAGCTGGAAGGGCACATGGTGAACACAGTGTCATCTGCTAGCTTTCTCTCCTGGCTTCCTATTTCATGAAGCTCCCCGGGAGGCATTTTCCTTCTTCATCTCCAAAGGTCACTGGCTCTTGGACTCTCTGCTTCATGGTGCTGCAGCATTTTCTGCTCTCTCTGAGTCTCTCATCTCCAAAATGTTTCCTCTTTTATAGGACTTCAGAAACTAATCAAGACCCACCTGAATGGGTGCAGATATATCGTCACCTAATCCAGTTTAACACACTCTTGATTACATCACATCTCCAGGGAGATGATCTAATTACAGTTTCAAACATACAATGCTGAGTAGGGATTAGAAGAAACAGCTGCCTTTACAAAATGGGATTAGGATTAAAACATGGCTTTTCTAGGGGACACAAATCCTTTCAAAGCAGCACATGCTCATAACAACATCTCATTAGATAATTGTAAAAGATCAGACTAATAAGAACCTTAGCACATGAACATTTGGGGCTGGATAATTCATTGTAGTGAAGGGCTGTCATGTGAATTGTAGGATATTTAGCAGCATCCCTCTCTTTCCATTTGAGACAACAAAAAATGCTTCCAGATGTTGCCAAATGTCCCCTGGTGGGGCAAAATCACCTCTAAATTGAGAACCACTGGGCTAGAGTAGCATGATAATTCAGAGGTGAGTGGAAAATTGTCATGAGGTGATTGTAGAATAAAAAGAGAACACATTAAATGGTGGAACTAGAGAAAATAGCATCAAATGATGAACAGAGGAAAAGGAATCTGAAAGAAGACTGAAAAAGAGCAAATAAACAAGTATGAGAGGTTCCAAAATAAAGCGATGACAAAGAAATCAAAAATAAGAATCTTGCCAAGGACTAAAAGGGAATTATATGTGTTAACTTAGCCATAAGATTCTTCTAGGGAACAATTTTAATAATGTAATTTACAAAACAATGCTCATGTGTCTCAGGCTCTAGAAATGATGAGATTTCATCAAAGTTGGTGCTACACAGAGTGAAGAAATTTCAAGAACCCCATTATCACTTTTATAGCATTGTACCGCTTAATTTATAATGTTTTACTACTGTTAGTGACAGCGTTAAATCAAAAATATATCTGACCTGTAAGAAGAATAATGCCAGTTAATAATATGCTCAGAAACAAATGAGGAGAAATCATAAACAACTGCAGTGAACATTTAGGTAGCATATAAGAATGGATGGATATTTTATTTTTTGAAACGTTGAAGTAATTTTTAAAGGAGTAGAAAGCTGTAATTGTAAAATATAAGCTAGGGATATCTTAGGTACCCATATTATATTATAAAAGACACTGATATGAATATTTATATTCCACTTAGTAGACTTGATACAAGTAGGTCTTAGAAACGTGGAAATATTTCAGCATAAAAACACTACTAGTGACTCTTAAATGTGCAACTTTTTGTACTATATTTTATGAGATTTAATTTTATCATTAGAAGAGAATGACAGGAAAAACTTTTCTTGATGAGCTGTCAAAAAAAAAAAACTTTATACGTCTTTACACCTCTATTTACTTTGACATAAAATAATTTCCTCTGATTTCTAAAAGGAGTGGCACCGCTGAAGGGCATGAAATCTGTTTAGCATCAAGCAGGTACAGAAATCAAACCAAGGGCGGGCCACGGTGGCTCAGCAGGTAAGAACGCTTGCCTGCTGTGCCCGAGGACCCGGGTTCAATTCCTAGTGCCTGCCCATGTAAAAAAAAAGAAATCAAACCAAGATTTCTTGTTAGCCCCTTTAATCCTGCTCAGTACACTTACTGTACTTGTGGTATTTTCCTAAACCAAATTGTCTAGTTCCCCTACACAGATTTGTCTGTTGGTAGTGTAAGAGATATTTGGGGGGAAATATATTGTGCACAAGCTGACACTTTCTGTGATAGAAATATGTGATTATCCCATATGAAAATGAATTTGATTGTCTAAATTTGTGGTAATATCTGGCATTTTAATTATTCTTTGCTAAGAAAGGGAAAATGGTATACTTTTAGTTTAACTCATAAACATTATTTATGCTAAATATACTTCAAACACTATTGAAATTCCATGGAGATTACAGAAATATTCAATTTAGTTTCTGTACTGAAATAGTTTCATATTTTGTTGGACACCCAATGGTCTTTATAATAAAATGGAAATTTTATTATCTTTATAATAAAATGGAAATTTTATTATCTTATAGTTAGTCTTCCTGTTCTAACATGATACAGATAAGTTTTCCTTAACTGGGGAAATTTCTAGAATTGCATTGTTTCATTAAATCATATAAGGTTGAGGAAATTTATATCATGCAGAAGGTCTACAAGCCAAGATTATGATGTTAATTAGACTGGATGAGAACAATAAACGCAGTGAAGCAGGAATTACTAGAAAGACACAATGAACGAAATGAGTGTGGATATGTGAATGTATGAGTGTGGATGCACTTATCAACTTTTGATGAGTAGATAATTTAGAGAGCCACATTAGAAAAAAGAATAATCAGTCAAGTAAGGAAAGTATACTTACAAAGGACCTGCATAAGGAATAGGTACTATGCATCAACTGGACGATTATGACACTTTCTAACTGTAACGGAGACTATGGATTGATAGAGGAGGAAATACATTTGGATGGGAAGGGTAATGTCTTAAAATTAAGTGCAATTTTCCCGATATGATTAAGTGGATATTAGAGCTCTAATAAATTTTAAAATAGAAGAGTGACCCTTGGAAGGTGTCTGGCGCTAAGCCAAGCAGCATGGAAAAAGAGAGATTGCAGATAGGAGAGCCAATTAAATAAACAACCTTTGCAGCAATTTGGCTTTAATATAATTAAGGGTTAGAATAAATTGTTAATCTGAATAAAGGTCCCCAATAGATATCTTCTTCTATACTCCCTGGAACCTGTGAGTGTTATCTTCTATTGGCTACAAAATAAGTTACAGATGTAATTGAGGATCTTGAGATAGGGAGAGTGTACTGGTTTATTAAATTATTACATTACTTATTATATTAGGTTAGCATTAGATTGTTATCTGTGTCCTAAAATCAGTTATGAGAATCATTCTAAGGAGCAGGTAGAGGGAGATATGACAGACAGAAGAGGAGAATGTCATGTGTCTGTAATCACAAGAAATTAGAGTGATGCTTCGCTAGCCACAGAATGTTGGCACCTCTAGAAACTATAAAACATGATAAACTGATTCACCCCTAAAGCCTCCAGAGGGAGCACTGCCTTTTGCCCAGTGAAGCTCATTTCAGACTTCGGTCTCCATTTCTCGAAGTTTTGGTAATTTGTTATCAAATTGTTACCAAATTACCAAAGTAGCCTGAGGAAACTAAAACAAATAGGGTGATAACTAATTGCTTATTCAGAGTCAATATTCAGACTATTTTATAGCAACCACAGCGCTAAAGCAATATTGAAGCATTTGTATCCAGGTACTTTAAAATTAATCAGATATTTTATTTTATTTTATTTTGCATATGGGCAGGAGGCACCAGGGATCGAACTCCAGACCTCCAGCACGGCAGGTCGGAGCTCTGCCTGCTGAGCCACGGCAGCCGCCCAATCAGATATTTTAAAAGTATAACATAGAACCTAGCTTTGGAATGTGGGACAGATTATCTACCTTCTCTAAATATCAGTTTTCTCTGTTGTTAAATAGAAATATGCACTCTTAGCTCATAAAATTATCATAAATATTATGTAAGAACATATGTAAAATGCCTTATAGAGTATAAACATGGCCCAAATGGTAATGTTACTGTTGTGTTATGATTATTTTTATAGGTGTCTTCATCTCTAGATTTTTAACTTTGTCTAGACAAAGCTTTGCTGTGTTTATCTTTTTATTCCATGAGCTTATCGCCCTCCTGATGTACAATAAATTGTATTTGAATAGGTAGATGGATGGATGCATAAATGTTATTTTTTTTTCAGAATTTGGCTACTAAACTAACGTCAGGTGAAGCAAAATATTTAATTTCACCTTCCCCATTTCTTTTTACTTTAAAACATCATGTTCTAATAGTGATGTATTTGAAAAGAGCTTTAATATTCTACTTACATTGCCCATTGGGAATTGTGAAATTAATCCTTGAGGTTCACTTTGCTAATTTTAGGAATGATGAAAACCCAAGATGAGGAGGAATTATACCCAAGTAGAAGGTCTGATACCAAATTTAAATAGAACAATTTTGTTCATTTGGGAAATATAAGAAAAAATAATAAATATGTGCAGCAAAATAATGTTGCCTTTAATACTATTTCAAATGACATTTTGCTGTATTCATAATTATTAGATTTGTTTCTCAAAAACAAGTCTTAGATGCTTAGAATATGGACTGTTTGATGTTCATTCTTTGTTGAGAAATCCATGCCTCAACTCCAATTCCCTATATCCTTTCATTAGGCATTGCTTGAACTTGATAAAATCTCCATCTACTCTTACATTTCTAATTAGAAAATGTTTTGCCAACATTGTACAAAGCATTCTATCATGCAGTTAAAACTCCCTAATGGCTGTCTTAAGAATATTCCCTCCATATAATACCGCATGATCCTGCAGGCTCCATGCATGTGTGTACTCCCATACTTGCTTGTTCAGATTATATCATTTTAGATTTTTTCAGAAAATGTCATGAAGTTCAGCCTTGTTTTTTTTCTATCCCTGTCCATGTAGTGGTGTTTTTTCAACCGGTTGAAAAAGTTGTTAAGAGAGAATGCAACAGTTTCTAGGTGTGTTAGAAGCAGCAACTAATATCTCACAATGGCCGAAGGGAAGAAGATGAAGAAGATGGCATAACAATTATATTTAAACAATTCCAGCGGGTTATTTGGTAACTACCTTCATCATTACCATTTTTCTTTGCTTTAACCCCAGGCCCAATTTTTCACATGCACTAGGATATTTTCCTACTTTGAAGGAACCAGCATGAATAAAAATGAATAACTGCAAACAGAATGTTTTACTTTTTCATTAGTAGCATTATACCCAAGTATCACACACCTGAATTATTTCTAAATTAGATTAGCCTTCCTGATAAAAGGACGATTATATTCAATTTTGTAATGTATCTAAATCTATACAAAAGTTTACAGTCCATAAAAACGTAATGGTAAGTTATGAATTATATAAAATGTAAAACAAAAATCTCCATAATAAAAACTCATTGCAGCTTTACTGAAAGTTTTTGGATTCTTGTCAAATGAAATTCAAACTATTCATTAATGTTTGGTTACTATCAGAAGAAAAATAGTTAGCAACCTGATTGTCAGTTACCAACTGTTTGATTCATAAATCATCTCTTGCATTTTGTTAGAGTGTTTATGACATATTTCTAGTAAGACAATTACATATGAAATCACTCCTCCCAATCAAAATGGACACTTTGGTAGCACCAAGATAAACTCTTTAATGTGGCTTCAAACTCATTTTAAAATCCTCTTGAGTCATCAGTTGCAATAAAAACTGAACTTATTTCAAAGGAATGTTGTCACAGCATCAATATCTTTGAAACTATGCTTTGACTAGAACTGAACATTTTTGAAGAATCAAAGCTCATTATCCAGTGGTAGGGTTCCAGATCTGTTAATATTGCCTTTTGCTTTAAACATCACTGTCATAATTACTGCTATTGTTGTTCATTAAATATTTCATTAATAGTTTTGATATTTGAAGAATTATTAATATATCTCCATAGAGTTACTTATAAGAATATGTATCTTTGATATTATTTTCCTGCTGAACTCCATTCAATTGCATGCATTAAAGTCTTTAATTAATTATAAGATAGGACAATCATCAACATCAAGTGTTTATTGTGCCACGATTACATGCAGAGTTCAAAATCTAGAAGAGGAAAAAGAGTGTGGGCACTTGAATTCTTGATATTACTGTCTGGAAACCAGAAGATGAGTCTGATGTGACTCTTAACCATGCATCTTTATCCTCAAATCTACTTTGTGACTCAGTGTTTTATCGGTCTGACTCTGCTTGGATGTATTCATGGGGACACCAATGGAATGAGTCTGGACACCTCTATAGACAGGCTATATATGTAGCCAGCAATCCTCAGCACAGCTCTTGTCTTGAACAGAAATGGCAGTGGTGTGGTGTTGCTGATATTTGGGCACTGTGTAATCCCCTTACGTCTCACTTTTCTCAATTCCCAAATTTTCACACATTTCCCTTGGCATGTTCTTCTCGATCGGGTTCTATCTTCTCCCTTATGCCCTTGCTCTTTCTGCATCATTTGGAACTTCCATGGTATTAGAAACAAATTTCCCATTCTACCGCTCACAAAAATGTCCCACTCCTTCCGGTTTATTTATAACATCACTTTGTTTTCCTGCAGCCTTGTCAATGAGAAGCTTTGCTTTCTCTCCATTCACCTTACTGAGGGTCCCAGAAGTGGGATTCACGAACAATTATTTCAAGACCGCTTCTCCATTTGCACAGAGATAGGTCTCCTCCTTTGAGATTTTATGAAATTCCATTCCATCACTTTCTATTATGTGTTGTCTTTGGTATTTTTTAACTTCCTAGGTCAATTCTGTAAATTCACTGAGAAGATAGGATCAAAAGGGATTACAGTTTTTCTTCCTGGCACTGAGAAGGTGATCACCCAAGGATATTTTAAAATACATCTTGACTACTAATTCAAATACAAAAGTAAAAGTTCCTGGGCTTCATTAAATCCAATTGTTTTTAACTATGTTCTATAGCAATGAATAAACCCTGTATCTTTTCATCACAAATAAATATACCATTTAAAACTACTAAGACCCATTATTCAGCCCTTTAATATAATTTCTTATACTTTAATATTTAATTCCATCCTTCACTGTGATAACAACTGTTATTTGACCTCAAAGCCTTCATTCCCTTAAATTCTTTTTTATCAGTATCTAATAGCCTCTTCTTAATCTTATATAAGAAGTAAATATCATGGACTCAATATTCAAATACATTATTGAGTTTAAATAAGTATTATTAAACACCATGGACTATTTATATTTTTATTTTTACTCCACTAGACTTAATATATCACAGTCTTTGACCTTCTCCAGAATCAACATTTCAACATCTCATCCTACAAATAGGTTACCAGACCCAGTGGGAGAAAATATGCATTACAAATTGGCACCACTAAAAATCTAAAGGCATTAATTAAGTTGTACCTTTAAAATTTTTCCTTGAACCTTTGCTGTTTTAATTCAGCATATCTTCTCTTTCCTCTTAATTTCTATCTCATTTTCCCTATACGACTCAATTTCCATCCTTGTTCCCACTCTGAACACATGATTTTACTTCCAATTTGTCAAATAAGATAGATGCCATCAGACAGTGAATTGCTCAAACTTCTACCTACTCTGTTTTATTTACTTTTTTATCATCACATTTCCATATCATTTTTGCTCCATAATCAGGAAAAAGAGAACAATCGCTTATGTTCCAAGTCATTCTTCTGCTTAGATACTAATGCAATTCATTTTTAATTCCTTGTGAGACTTCCTTCATTTGTTCTTCTTTTCCTATATTTTCAACAGCCCCCTCTTTCCTTGTCTCTCACCCTCAGCTTTTAAATGATCTCCTATTCTTAACACACATGCATATAAGTGCGTCTCTCACTTGCTCAAACACTCTCAACTTCTCTTCAACGGAAAGTTTATGGTCACCACTCTTTCAAAGTCTTTTTACTCTACAATCTACTGGAAATTAGGGACAGAACTTCTCAATTCTCAATAAATCAGAAGGAATAAATGCACCAAAAATGCTTCAATTAACACATGTTCCATAAAAAGGAAGAAAAGAATGCCTTAATATCCCTTTGTAGTTTAAATAGTCTCATGTTCCCTGTCTACTCATTAGGTGAACCATTGCACATGTACATAATCTTTACATAGTAAGAGAAGAGAGACTAGGATAGGAACTATATTTTCTATACCAAATGGGGATGGAACACTGATTTCTCTCCCTTTTTATTTAATGAACATTTTTTTCCTCATCTTTGGGTCTATGAATTTTACAAGCAAATTTCCCTAGTCTAGTTGGGAATAAGTAGTATGA
This sequence comes from Myrmecophaga tridactyla, assembly GCA_004026745.1. Classification (NCBI taxonomy): domain Eukaryota; kingdom Metazoa; phylum Chordata; class Mammalia; order Pilosa; family Myrmecophagidae; genus Myrmecophaga; species Myrmecophaga tridactyla. Next base: position 17,387 of record PVIY010018111.1, on the reverse strand, counting down.
AGACATAGACAAACCATTATTATATTCCAACTAAGTAATGCTGAAAATTAGATCCAGCAGTGTCCAGAAGAAAAGCTACCACCTTGCCATGAGAAAGTTAAATATACTAAGTTTTGAAGGCTGAAATATTAAAATAGAGGAGATGGCAGGAAAAGAACATTTTAGCAATGACACAAAAGACAAGGAAGAACTTTAGCATTCATGGAATGATGAGCTCTTTGAGGAAAAGATTTTGTTGAGCAGTAAATTTTAAGATATATGGGCATTTGTGTTATACTGGGTACAGTAAGAAAAACAGAAACAAACATTTCATATATGGGGTTTAATAAGCGGAAATGTTTAAAAAAATTTAGAAGCGTTAAAATAACAAAAATTTGATGGTGGATGCTAAAGGAGTATACAAAAAAGTACCAGATTTATATTGTCAGTCAGGAGGCTACATGACCCTTTGGGTTGAAGCACAGAAGACTGATGACAGTCATTAGGGACAATGACTCTACTTGAACCATTTAGCATGTGCTGTTGCTGTGTGAGCTACAGAAATCCCATCATTTTGCCTCTGCTACTATTCCTATGGTCTTCAAAGACTGCTTGTCACCACCTCTACTTTGCAGGTGAGAATAAAGGAACTTTTCTCTCTCTCTCTCTCCAGACTTCTGATCTCCCACTAGAACCTCGTATCAGTGGAACCCAATATGAATCATTCACGCAATGGAGTCTGAAAAATACAGTTTACAGATTTTCAGCCCCAGCATTACAAAGCTTAATAAAGAAGGACTTCTGAGGGGCTAAGTAGATAGATAAGTAAATAGCGTAGGACATTATTATGAAAACTAATACAAACCGGATAAAAGAGTTAGCAATTTATTTGTAACTCCTGCAATGATTTTTAGAATTTATCAATATTTTTCTCTGTTTTTCTAAATTTTATAACATAATCATTTTTGTTGTAGGTGGTACTTCCTCTTACGTAGGCTCCATTTATCACTTTTTCGTCAGTGGAATTATGATTGGCAATTGGTATTGTTTCATAGCAGGGCAACTTAAGTACTTTATACTTTAAGATACATGGCAAATACGCCATCAAGGGTACAATGTCTGCCTGAGATAAACAAATTTGTATAAAGCAATCCAATTTTACTGAAAATTTCTCCTGGTAAATCATATTGTTATGTGTGGGAGAATAACTTTACAACAGCATTAGAAATCATATTAAGAAAATAGTTCCTGGTATATTTCATTTAATGACACATATGAGAAAATATTTATCTTGGCATCAATTGTTCTTGAACCAAATTTATTTTTATACTCTCTTTTCATGTCACTGACATGAAAGAATAGTCATAAAACTATCCTTAGTTTAACTTTGTCCTTATATTTTCTAAAACATATTTATTGAATTATTGGAACTAAAACAGATATCTCTCCCCATTCTTCCATCTTTTAATTCATTATAAACATTTCTCCATTTTTTTTATTCTTAATATTTAATAAGCTTTTATTTCATATTTTAATTAAATAGCAACAATATCAAAATACCAATTATTTCCAATAATATAATATAAACTAATTATGTAATCTTTCATTAAAAAAACTGCTTGTTTTAATTTACTGAATTTAAGAGGCAAAAGAGTTAAATATGTTTATATATGCACATGATGTTTCTTCTGCCTAGCATATATTCAGATTGTTTTTCAAGTAGAAATAATAGATTTACATGTATTAATCTAATCTCTAGTTTTTATTATTAAGAGAAGACTTTTTTCCCTGAAAACATTGGCTCATTTACATAAAACAAAGAATGTGAGGAAACATCAAAAATAGCTTCAGTCAGAACCTTTCCCTGGAGACACCTTGAGGCCCTAGGGTTCCCACTTACACATGTATTCTTGCTCATTCACCCTTGAATTCGTGATTCCAGGAATTCTTCTGAGAGAAGTCCCAAAACTTGATGAGAAATATTTGTATTGTATGACATTTTAAAAATACCACTCAAGGTATAGAACTTTATTATTCAATATGTTCACCCTAGCCACGTGTGGGAGTCTAATTAATCAAAATTAAATAAAATGCAAACTTCAGTTGCATAAGCTAAATTTCCAGGAATCAATAGCCATGTGGCTAATATTGGCTCTATTGGACAGCACAAATTATGAATAATCGCATCATTACAAAATTGGGCCGTGCTGGTCTAGCACAAAATAAATAAAAACATGTTAGTTTTGCAATTACGATCTCTGATATTCATTACATACTATTTTCTAAATTTTTGTCAATAAATATAATATAGAGAATATTTAATATATCTGCTTGAAGATAAGCTTATCTTGGGTACAGGAAAGGGTAGAAATCAGGAGATAATATCAAAATCTAAATTTAGTGTGATAACCTTTTACCTCTTTAGTAAAACATCAGCACTGCCACTTTTTGAGATTATTCTGTTAAAAAGTGAAAGCCCATAGCTAACACCTATAAGAAGTATGGATTGGAATCCTGGTGGATGAAGTGTCATACAAGGGCCATTCATCTAATGTTTACTTCCATAGTGTCTTGTTTTTTAAACATAACCTAGTCCCACTGAAACATAACCACACATTTTACCATATCGGCAGGGTAGATTAGAAGCAAAAAGTAGTCCAATTGAAGCACGTTAACTCTGACAAAAAGTTGAGCCTTATGTGAAGATCAAGTATTCATTTGAAAGGTAATTCAAGACTCCAAATTATTTTGTTTCTCTAAAGCTTTATTATAACCAATAACATTTAAGGAGATTCTCGTATTTTGATAATTAATTTTGGCTTTGTTTTTGCCTTTTATTCAGTTCCCTTTGAGTATAATGAAGTGTCAATACTTAATCCAAGACTCACTCAAATACCTGGAAAACTCTTTCATATGACTGTTTTTTGCATCTAAAAGGGTTAAAGAGAACGTTAGAATTTTGATATTCTAAAGGAATTTTTCCTGAGATTTTCAATATTCAACAACTTGGTTATCACTCTTAAAAAATAACCTTTTCAGTTCTGAAATATAGAAAAGGGTGATGATATGTTCTCCATGTTATTATTTGGGGTGTTAAATCAATGCTGTACTAATTAAAAACAAAGCAATGCATATGATAACCTCATTCTCTCACTAATTATCTCATTTGAGTACAGGATCCTGGAAATACCAATCATATGTCATAGACCCTAAAGGATATTTTTGAAAAATGGCAAAAGCAAAATCCATAAATTTGAAAGGCCTAAATTTCAGAAATATGAATTTCTTGTATACTCTTATCATATAAACCAATATAAAACCAGAATATAAACATTTATCAATTGTACAGTGAGAAGATGGCAGAATAGGAGAGATAGAATTTACCCCGGCTCCAGGGAATAGCTAGAGAAAGGACGGAAGGGGACTGAGATGGCAATTCCAGGGTGTAAGTGACCTGAGAGGGTCTTCTGCACCACATAGGGAGGTCCTGGTTGCAAAAGCAGAGGAACTGAGAAGCAGAGAACCAGAAACCACCTGTCTGGTGCAAACAGCCTAAAGCAGAAGCCCAGGGTCCTCAGGAGTGCAAAGACAGGGAGATGGGGACTAGGAAGTAAATCAAGTCATGTTCCTTGAATGGGCTACCCACCAGCACAGCCTTTCTACCTGCAACTTACCTAACCACACCCCACTCACCTGAACCCCATCACCTGCCCCCCTCCTTGTGCTCCAAGCACCCCCACCCTGCCGATGCCTTGTGCATGTACCTGCCCCACACACCCACCCCAAGCCTGCGCATCCCTGCCCCAACCCAACTCACCTCTACTGTGCAAGTGCAGTCTCTTCCCAACCTACCTTCCCTTCCTTACCCCCTGCAGAAGGTCAACAGCTCACAAAGGCTATGGTGCATAGCTCCGTACCCAGGCTACACCAGCTCCCACTCCATACAGTTGTGCAATCGCACCCTGCCTCCCCCATCTCTGTGCACATGTACATCAGTTTGCAGCACCCCCAGATCTGTGCATGTGCAGGGCCACCAGTCACGAGCCCCAGCTCCAGGCAAGCACTGACTTGCACAACTGGGCCACATCCACCACTTTCTCACATAGGCACAATGCCAACCCACTGCCCTGAACTCTGCAAATGTACACAAAGGGCCCTGCACCCTAGACCAGCACACATCAGAGCACTGCTGCCCAGAATCATGCACCCACATAGCCACATCCTCCCCTCTGCTGGGCACCCATGGCTCACAGGCACCTGCATAGCATCCCCAGCCTGTGCCTATACCTGGGCTACGACACATCACCACACTGTTGTGCCCTACCCTGTACCCCACATCCTGCTCCTCATCCATCCCACAAACACAAAGCTTTAGACTACTGAAGGAAATCAACTTCCACATTAAACCATAAAGATATTTACATGCTGTGAAGACAACAGAAGCTCACTAAGCATATCATAATGCAGACAGATATAGCCCAGCCTAATGACCAAATTAAAACACCAGAGGAGACACAAACATTGGAACAACTAATCAAAGAAGTACATATAACTCTACTAAATAAAATCAATGGGATGGCTAATAATATCAACGAGATCAAGAAGATACTAGAAGAGCATAAAGATGAATTTGAAAGACAAAGTAGAAAAATAGCAGATCTCACAGAGATTAAAGATGCCATAGACCAAATAAAAAATATATTAGAGACAAACAACAGCAGATTTGAAGAGACAGAAGAAAGAACGGGGGGACAGGAAAACTGATTTCAAATAATCAAAACAGCAAACGGCAAAAAAGATGGAAAAATTTGAATTGGATTCAGGGAAATGATGGACAAAACAAAGCAGACAAATATAGGAATCATTGGTATCCCAGAAGGAGAAGAGGAGAGCAAAGGGCTAGGAGGTTCATTGAGGATATAATGGGGAAAAACTTCCCAACCTTTATAAAGGACATAAATATGCACGTGAAAGAAGCTCAAAGAACTCCAAATAGAATAAATCCAAATAGGCCTTCCCCAAGATGCATATTGATCAGTCTGTCAAATGTTGAAGAAAAGCAGAAAATCCTGAAAACTGCAAAAGAAAATCAATCTACTACATACAAGGGTAGCCACATAAGACTGAGTTTCGACAATGCAATTGGCACCATGGAAGTGAAAAGGCAGTGGTATGATATATTTAAGATCCTGAAACAGAAAGACTTCCAGCCAAGAATTCTTTACCCGGCCAAATTGTCCTTCAAAACTGAGGGACAGATTAAAATTTTCACAAACAAATCCTGAAAGAATTTGCCAATAAGATACAAGCCCTACAAGAAATACTAAAGGGATTTTTGACAGTTGAAAAAAAAAAGACAGGAGAGGGAGGTGTGGAGGAGGGCACAGAATTGAAGAGTACCATTAAGGGTAACTTAAAGGACAAAAAGAGAAAGAGGAAAAGAATATATAAATTTGACAAATAAAATCCAAAAGATAAGATGGTGGAGTCAAGAAATGAATTTTCAATAACAACTTTGAATGTTAGTGGACTAAATTATGAATTAAAAGATAAAGATTGGTAAAACAGATTAAGAGATACAATCTAGCTATATGCTGCTTATAAGAGACTCATCACAGACACAAGTATACAAATAGATTGAAAATGAAAGGATGGAAAAAGATGTTTTACACAAGTTGTAACCAAAGTAAAGCAGGAGTAGCTATACTAAAATTGGACGAAATAGATTTTAAATGTAAATACATCATAAGAGACAAAGAGGAACACTACATATTAATAAAAGGGACAATTCACCAAGAAGAAATAAGACTCATAAATGTGTATGCTACCAATCAAGGAGCTCCAAAGTACACAAGATAGACACTGGCAAAATTGAAGGGAGTGATAGATGCTTCAATAATAATAGAAGGAGACTTCAATACCCCACTGTGGTAGTTAGAGTCAGGTGTCAACTTGGCCAGGTGAAGGTGCCTAGTTCTATTGCTATGGACATGAGCCAATGGCATGTGAACCTCATCTGTTGCTAATTACATCTGCAGTCGGCTAGGAGGCGTGCCTGCTGAAATGAATGATGGTTGATTTGATTAGCTGGTGCTTAAATGAGAGAGCTCAATGTAGCACAGCCCAAGCAGCTCAGGATACCTAATATCAGCACTTGCAGCTCAGCCCAGGACTTTGGAGATGCAGAAAGGAATCACCCCAGGGAAAGTTGTTGGAACCCAGAGGCCTAGAGAAAAGGCCAGCAGAGATCACCTTGTGCCTTCCCACATAAGAAAGAACCTGAGTTGAAAGTTAGCTTCCTTTCCTCTGAAGAATTGTATGCCAATTAAATAAATCCCCTTTTATTCAAAGCCAATCCGTCTCTGGTGTGTTGCATTCTGGCAGCTAGCAAACTAGAACAACCACTCTCCTCTATAGATAGAACAACAAGACAAAAGATCAATAAGGAAATAGGGAACTTAAACAACTTGATAAATGAATTAGACCTAACAAGACATATATAGGTCATTACACCCCAAAAGACCAAGATAAACATTCTTCTCTAGTGCTCATGGAACATTCTCCAGGATAGATCATAAGCTGGGGCACAAAACAAGTCTTTATAAATTTAAAACATTGAAATAATTCAAAGCACTTTCTCTGATCACAATGGGATGAAATTGGATCTCATTAACCACCAAAGAATGAGAACTTTCAAAAATATATGGAGATTAAATAACACACTCTTTAACAACTAGTAGGTCAAAGAAGAAATTGCTAGAGAAATCAGTAGCTATCTGGAGACAAATGAAAACAAGAATACAACATATCAGAACTTATGGGATGTGACAAAGGCTGTGCTGAGAGGGAACTTTATTGCCTTAAATGTCTGTATTAAAAAACATAGCAGAAATCGAGGCCTTAATTGCTCACCAGGAGGAACTTGAGAAAGAACAGCAAACTAACCCCAAAGCAAATAGAAGGGGAGAAATAGCAAAGATTAAAGCAGAGTTGAATGAACAGAAGCACAATAGAAAGAACCAATAAAAGCAAAAGTTGGTTCATTAGAAAATCAATAAAATTGATGGGCCACTAGCAAGACTAACAAAGACAAAAAGAGAAAAGATGCAAATAAACAAAATCAGAAATGAGAAGGGGTGCATTACCACAGGCCCTGAAGAAATAAAATAAATCATAAGCCAGTACTATGAACAACTATATGCCAACAAACTAGACAATTTAGATGAAATGGACAAATTCCTGGAAACACACACAAACAAGCTACACTGACTTAGGAAATAGAAGCTCTCAACAAACCAATCACAAGTAAAGAGATTCAATCTGACATGAAAAATCTTCCAACAAAGAAAAGCTCAGGGACAGATGGCTTAACAGGGGAATTTTATCAAACATTCCAAAAAAAACTAACACCAATCCTCCTCAAACTTTTCCCAAAAAATGGAGGAAAAAGGAACAACTAACTCATTTTATGAAGCTACTATCATTCTAATATCAAAACCAGGTAAAGATGCTATAACAAAGGAAAACCACAGGCCAATCTCCTTAATGAACATAGATTCAAAAATTCTCAGCAAAATACTAGCAAATCAAATCCATTAACACATTAACAGAATTATACACCATGACCACGTGGGATTTATGCCAGGAATGCCAGGATGGTTCAACACAAGAAAATCAATTAATGTAATGTGGCACATTAACAAACCGAAAGGGAAAAAACTCATGATCATCTCGATTGATGCTGACAAAGCATTTCAAAATATTCAACATCGTTTTCTGATAAAAACACTTCAAAAGATAGGAATCAAAGGTAATTACCTCAATATGATAAAGGATATATATGAAAAACTGATAGCCAGCATCATAATCATTAGAGAAAGACTGGAAACTTTTCCCCCTAAGATCAGGAATGAGACAAGGATGCCCTCTGTCACCACTATTATTCAACATTGTACTAGAAGTTCTAGCTAGAGCAATCGGCAGAAAAAAAGAAAAAGAAAAGTCACTCAAATTGGAGAGGAAAAGTAAAATTTTCATTATTTGCAGATAACATGGTACTATACTTAGAAAATCCTGAGATATCTACAGCAAAGTTATTTGAGCTAATAAACAAATTCAGCAAGGTGGCAGGATATAAAATTAATGTGCAAAAATAAATATTCTATACAAAAGCAATGACCTAACTGAGGAGTCAGTTAAGGAAAAAATTCCATTCAAAATAGCAACTAAAAGAATCAAGTGCCTAGGAATACAACTAGGGATGCAAAATATTTGTACACAGAAAACCATATAACATTGCTAAAAGAAATCAATGAAGATCTAAATAGATGGAAAGACATCCCATGCTCTTGGATAAGAGGTTAAATATAGTTAAGATGCCAATTCCATCCAAATTGATCTGCAGACTCAACACAGTACCAATCAAAATTCTAACAACCTACTGCAAAGAGTTGGAAAAGCTAGTTACCGAATTCATCTGGAAGGGAAAGGACCCTGAGCAGCTAAAATCATCCTAAACAAGAAGAGTGGAGTGGGAAGAGTAACACCACCTGACTGTAAAACTTCTTATAAAACCACAGTGGTTGAAACAACTAGTACTGGCACAAAGAAAGAAGTATTGATTAATGGCATTGAATTGAGAGTACAGAAATAGACCACCAAATTTGTGGTCAACTGATTTTTGACAAGGTCCCCAAATCCACTGAATCAGGATAAAATAGTCTTTTTAATAAATGGGCATAGGAGAACTGGATATCAATAGCCGAAAGAATGAAAGAGGACCCTAACCTTATACCCTATACAAAAATTAACTCAAAGTGGATCAAGCATCTAAATATAAGAACTAGGGCCACGGTGGCTCAGTGGCAGAGTTCTCGCCTGCCATGCCGGAGACCTGGGTTCGTTTCTTGTGCCTGCCCATGTATTAAAAATATATATATATATATTTAAATATAAGAACTAGTACCATAAAGCTTCTAGAAGAAAATGTAGGGGAATATCTTCAAGATCTAATGATAGGAGGGAGCTTTCTAAACTTTACACCCAGAGCATAAACAGCAAAAGAAAAACTAGATAGATGGGAACTTCTCAAAATACTTCTGCATCTCCAAAGAATTTGTCAAAAATGTGAAGAGGGGTGGCTGCCGTGGCTCAGCAGGCAGAGCTCCGACCTGCCGTGCTGGAGGTCTGGAGTTCGATCCCTGGTGCCTCCTGCCCATATGCAAATTTAAAAAAAAATGTGAAGAGGCAGCGAACTCAATGGGAGAAAATATTTGGAAATCACACATCAGACAAAAGTTTGATATCCTGTATACATAAAGAAACCATACAACTCAACAACAAAAGAAAAACAACCCAATTATAAAATGGGCTAAAGATATTAATAGGCATTTTTCTGAAGAGCAAATACAGATGGCTCAAAAGCACATGAAGAGCTGCTCATATTCATTAACTATAAGGGAATGCAGATCAAGACTACAATAAGATACCACCTCACACCTATATGAATGGCTGCTATTAAACAAGCAGGAAACTACAAATGTTGGAGAAGATATGGAGAAATTAGGACACTTATGCACTGCTGACATAATAATGTAATGTATAACTGTATAATGGTATAGCTGCTATAGAGGACAGTTTGGCTGTTCCTTAATAAACTAAATATGACCCAACAATAGCACTACTTGGTATATACACAGAAGAGCTAAAAGCAATGACACAAACAGACATTTTCCCACTGATATTTATAGCAGCATTATTCACAATTGCCAAAAGATGGAAACAATCCAAATACCCATAACAGATGAGTCAATTAAGAAAATGTGGTATATACATATGATAGAATATTATATAGCAGTAAGACGAAATGATGTCCCAAAGTACATGGCGAGATGGATGAGCCTTGGGGACATAATGCTGAGTGAAGTAAAACAGACACAAAAGGATAGATAATGTATGATACCACTTTTATGACCATGGTAAAGGTGAAATTAGAGGCTTATAATACAGACTGTAAGGATCTTAGAGATGCATAGAAGCTAGAGATGGGTGAACAGTTAGGTAATGACAGCAAATGTAGATAGAGGTTAAGGCAGATCACTAGTGGGTCTATAAGTAATATTACCATATTGAAGATGAACATGATTGAAAGGGGTTGTACAGACCATGTGACCCACTGATTAACACTAGAAATATAAATAAGTACTTGCAAGAACTACTTCAAAGATATGATTCATGTACAAAGAGTGGTTAAGTCCAGGATAGCGGGGGAAACTGCTATTGAAAGCTATGGGCTATGTTCAACAGGAAAACATCAGCAGTACCACAGCAACTCCAGGGTTAAAACATAATGGGAGGAGGGACAAGAGTTAAGGGCAGATTTAGATCTCCTATTTGGTGAGAGTGTTTGCTGGTTATCTTTCTCTTGGGAACAACGAAATTATCTAAAATTGAGACTGTTGATGGACTGTGGACTTTTGGCATTATATATGATGCCTAATGTATGCAGGTGGCTGAAGGATGCACTGATTGAGAAGTAGATTGGCAAGTGATGGTGTATACTTATGATCAAATATTATGTGGCCACAAAAAGAAATGAAGTCCCAAGGCATGCAATGATGTGAATGAACTTGTGGGACATTTGGTGAGCACCCCCCCCCAAAAAAAAAACAGAAATTAATGTTTGGTCTCATTTAGAAAATTCTTTTTTTTTTATTAGAAAATTCTTATAAAAAACAGGGGCCTAGATTGTAAGCTCTTATAGCAGACGCATTTAGTCTGGAGTGCTAATTATAATTTCTGGATTTTGAGAAGCTGTTTTATATATGTATAACCTGGTATTTAGAGATAAGAACAAAGCCAAGCAGGTCAGGATTAAGATAATTCAGAGCACAGGGTAAGGAAAACATTTTCTATATTTTAGAACCACACCTACTCTTTGAGACCAAAGGAAGAAAGATTTTTTTGTCTGAACCTAAATTTTCTATAGCACATAATCTAACTCAACCTGTTTGAATAGCTCATTTGAACAATCAAAACACAGGGAACCCATAATAAGAATGAGGGCCTTTAATCCGGTACAGCTTAATGTATTGCCTGGATATATCCTAGAATATATTAAGCAGATAATCAAAAAATGTTGGCAAAGTCCCTTGAAGGATGGGAGAAAAATATGGAAGTATTAAACTTTGCCATCAGGGAAAACCCTGATACTATGTCAAACATTAGGGACACCCAAATCAACAGGTCAAGCCTTTGATCTTGAGGCTTTCTCTTGTGAAGCTTATGTACTTAGCGGAGAAGCTTAGACTACCTATAGGTGTGCCTAAGAGTTACTTCTGGAGGACCTCTTCTGTTGCTCAGATGCAGTCTCACTCTCTCTAAGCCCAACTCTGCAAGTGAAATCATTGCCCTTCTCCCCTACGTGGGACATGATATCCAGGGGTGGACGTCTCCATGGTGACATGGGAGATGACTCCCAGGGATGAGTTCAGCCCTAGCACCATGGGATCAACAATTCCATCCTGACCAAAAAGGGGAAAAGAAGTTTAACTAATGAAGTATCAGTGTCAGAGAGAGTTCAAATAGAGTCGAGAGGCGACTTTGGAGGTCACTCTTGGTGAGCTTCAGTTAGACATTTGCTACCTATCATAACTTGTCAACCCCCAACCAAAAACATTCCAGACAATTCTAAAGAACACCTAGGTCAGTATATAAGAATCTACAAAGGTTCCATGCACTAGGGTAACTTTTCAGAAACCTACAACCCCAGATGGGTCCCTGGACCAAGTAAGTCCTGAAACCTAGAGGGGCCAGCCTCTCCAGAACATCAGCTAGTTCCAACTTCCTACCCCATATTACTGACAGCCCCTTCCAACATGAAAATGTAGAATGGCCATAGACCAAATACCCTTACATAATGGGATAGAAAGATCAAAGGTGATGGTGGAGTTATACAGAGAAGATAGGATTTAGCAAATGAATATGAATGCTGAATCATTAAATTGGTATTTCTTTTACTCTGCAGTATCTTAGAGCAGCTAGAAATAAAAACTTAAACTTGCAGAATAGCAACACACACCAAACTCTGAAATCTATTCTACAACTAATTGTGGTGGTGTGCTTTGAAATTTATTGCTTTTTTGAACATATATTATTTTTCACAAAAGAGAAAAATAAATTTGATTGTGATGGTAAAAAAATATTTATTCCCTTTAGCCTCCTGTGTTCTGGAGCTGCTAGAAGGAAAATCTGAGATGATGATATGGTAGCCTATAGCAAATTCTGGGATCTGTCCTGTAACTGCTTGTTGAAGAGTGCTTTGTTTGAGAAGTATTGTTCTTTTTTCTTTGCTTTGATATATGTTATATTATGCAATAAAAAAGTTAAGGAAAAAAAAACACTTATCAGAAGTTTGGCCAAAGTTGTTTATGCAAGTAAATTTCATGATTAGCAGCTAAAGGAGCTCATACAGAGTGGAGATGTAAGTAATGTATACTCAGGAAATTGAAAATTTGTGGGAGATATCTATATGAAAAAGAGAGTGTAGTTTCATTTCCATGAATAGAATTGAGGAATATAATCTATTGGTCTACAGTTTATATTGGAGAAGACAGACTTGGGATAAATGTTGGCGAGGCGGGGAATTAAAATACAAAAACACAAAACCAAAAAACTCTCAGTAGTCTACTATGAGTCCAGGTAAAACATGTATAATCATGAGTTCTAAATACTGTCATTACATACCAGAGGAGCCATCTGGAGGTAATGGAATCTCAAGATCACTGGGCTCGATGTGATGTATTGAACATTATGAGAAATAAGGAAAAAACACCAGAAAAAGGAGAAATTTGTTGTTTTTAGTTCAACAATCAATAGATTATATTAGACAGCATTCAAAGCTAGAGTCAGTGAGTCCACAATCTCTGCAGTTATAGAAGCCATAAATGAGAGAAAATGAGAGTATTTGTGAACAAAATGTTTACTTCCACAAACATGATAAAGTTTTGTAGTTTTTCAGTCCAGAGGAAATAATAGACCTTTTAAATCCATCCCTGTTCTTGTGGGAATTAAGGAATCTTTATAGAATAATGTAGGGAAAGAATAATATTCGAATGAAAATGATGAATTCTTTATAATGCACCCTTCCAACTTGTTTGAATCTGATTCTATTACAGATATTTTACAACTCTGTAAATTATACGTAATTGACAGCAATGCAATTTTTTTGTCTGTCGACATGCACATTTTGTTCTGCTTACTAGAGATTCCATTGTTTTTCCTCCACTCTGTGGAGAACAATCAATTTTGACTCCATTTAAATATTAATTTTAATATTCCCGATCTATACATATGTCTGTGGTTTTGATTATCTTTTTAACATCTGCTTGATTCTCTCATGAGTTGAATGAAATCTTTAACACATGCTTAAAGATTTTCCTTTCTTCTGAAAATAATTTTCTCTTCTTCTGAAAATTATCATTTTACAGGTCACTCTTACTGAGTCCTTTTCTGCATGAAGTAGAAAGTAAATACTGATAACTAACTACCTCTCAATACCCATGATGAAAAGTGATTTACTTTCCTTTGATGTCATAAACAAAGGAATAGGCAGAAAATTTCATATCATCTCTTCTTCCTACCCTTTCTCTATCTGCTGGCAGAAATCAACAACACACTTCTTCATAAATTATAAATTATAAATTTCCTGTATGCACATGGTGATGTCTTTCATGAAGAATTCAAGTAAAAGATATGAATAAAATTGAATGGTTCTTCTTTGTAGACACCATGTAATTTCTGGACACTATCATGGGTTCGAATTCAATGTCAAGATCCCTAATTCATTTATCAGTGGTTTTATTGCTTAAACACCTGGAAAGGGTTTTGTTTTTCTTCTTCTTTTTTTTTTTCCCACTCTTTGTTGCTTGATAAGCCTTTCCAAAATAGTGAGGCCATCTCCTCCCAGGAACACAGACCACTTGCCCTAATCACAGTCAATACATTGAACCGAGTAATGAGCAAGCAATCTCATCAAAATAGCAGATTGGTTGTGGAAGTCAAGTATATTTAAACTAATTTGCTACATTCATTATTAGGTACGTAAATCAAGTGAAGCTAAATATAGTAAAAAAATAAAATTTGTAAGGAATGGCTAGTGTTGTGAGTCTGAAAGGTTAAAATCAGGTAAAACAAGAAATGTGTGTATTAATTCCAATAAAATCCATTATCTCTAAGTAAGAGATAAAACCTGAGCTTTTCTTGTCTTTATTAGTTCACATGGGAAGAAAACATATCACAAAGGACATGAGGGACCACTTTCTAGTGACGTTCCGTGATGGCAGTAAGCTGATCCGACTACTAACCTCCCGTTGATTTCAAAGGGTCGCTCTGCTCAGATCAGCTCTGAAGAGATACAGAGCAAAATGAGAAATTCACTCACAGATCCTTAACGTCAAATATGCTTGAAGCATCTTTTCTAACACAGCGATATATAGCATTCTCTCAGTTTTGTTTTTTTAAAGCAGAATTTTCTGTATGGTTCTCTTCAACATGAAGTTGCTTTTGCAAATATTCCCTCTGATCCATTTTCTTATAAATAATTAATTTCTTCTTTTAATAAAATGTTACTGAAATTGTATGTGGGAAATACAAGAACTCACCATCATATATTTTGAGAAAATAGTTCCATCAACTAAGAAGATAAATCATCGATTTAGTAGCCTAAGCGATATAATTTCCTGTTACTGTGCAGTGCAAAAAATCTATAGGGATACGTAGATGCAGTTTAGAAATTCTTCAGGTTTGTTTTCTGTTTTTGTTTTTGTTTTTTTTTCAACTGAATCGCTGTATAGTGACAGGGGTCTGACTGAAAATCTTCACCTACCAGATTACAAAAATATATGATAATTCAAATTTAGCCCCAAAGAATATAAAAACCACTGTGTATGCCCTTCATAAAAAAAAAGTTTAATGCTGACTTTCCATCCTGAGGTATTCTTAGCATCACAGCAGAACGCTTCCTTAAAGGAACTTAGCAACATGTAAACACATATAGACAGAAATATAGATAAAATTTCGATGTCTTCTGTGAGCGGTGTAGAATCCTCATGGATGGCAGCTTTTGAAATATACCAAACCCGGTGTTTCACAATTTCCTCAACCATCATCATCATCACACACTATAGGTATTCTCATAAAATTTCCTGGTGTTTATTTCTAGTTTTAAACTTCATTTCTGTCTCTATATGTTCATTGCTTTATTCTGTTTGTAAATGGTTCACAATAAGGATTCCCATTGCTTTGAACCTGGAATATCAAAGACATGCTATCAACCACCTTTTATTCATCACATGATTAGTGGAATAAAACTTAATTGCCATGAATTCAAACTTAAGTCCTAGATGTATAACTGACAACCAAAAGAATTCAAAAACACAAAAACAAGTGGAATCAGTATCATATTCATATTTAAAAATAATATCCATAAGGGTTAATTGACACACATTATATATACATATGTTTGTAAAATAAATTTATTACTTGTTAAACATTCTTGCAATCATATTTTTCATCTTGCCTATGAGAATCCTTTTTTTTTCCAAGTTCAGTGTACCTCTCCAAAATAATAGTTTATATTTTAAAATATCAACAGGCTGTGTTTACCAAAAAAAAATATTCTTGCTCAGAAATGATGGGGCTATTTTTTGTCTTGATCTATCTTTTGAACAGAGAAATCGCATTGATTTTATGATAAGCTGCAAGGGACACAGAGCAAGATGAAACAAGCCTAGCACTACTGAGAGCTGCCGGGATGCAGACATGATTTGGTATATCACTGTGATCTCTTAAAAAAGAACAATAATATATAATATTTGAGAAATTAATAGTATGCATTTTCCTCTGTTTATGCACACAGTGATGTCTTTTATGAATCACTTTCATGCTCCTGAAATGTGACTCATGATGACTTGCAATTTTTCTTTTCTAATGAAACTCAGTATACTGAACTCAGTTAAGGAAGCAACATGGAAAATAGAACAACAATCGTACCTGTTGTTTTATTAATTCAGTGCATTATATAAGATAGTTTTCTATTAGCTTAGAAGTGTTTTTTATTCATTTGCTCAACAATCCATTCATTCAACGAACTTTTCTGTAAATATATAAGGTTCTGGTTATTAGGCTAAACATTGAGAATATAAAGATGATTAAGACACAGTTTAATGGTTAGGGAAGTTCAAAACCAAAAGACCTTTAAGTAGATGATGAAACTATTCAATATCTGGGCCGTGAATTGTGGTAGCTACTAGGATGTGTGGTCACTGACCACTTGAATATGTCTAGTAAAACTTGAGAAGCTGATTTTTATTATTTACTTAATTTTATCTAATGTAAAGTAAATAGTAACATATGGCTAGTGGTTACCATGTAAGGGAGTACAAATATATGTGATATCCTGCTCGAAGACTCTTCCTTGCTCTCTATCAATAAGGACTCTCTAGATGGTAGGAGAAGAGTTCCTAGAGGGCAAGGTAACACAGTAAGGAGACCAGTTAGGTGGCTATTGGAATAATCTAGATGAGAGATGAAGATTTCATAGTGATAGCTATGAAAGTACTGGTAGGTTGTAGAATTCTAGATATGTTTGGAAAGTTTGACAGGAATGATTTGCTTTTACTAATAAATTGGACATGGCTTATGAAAAAAATGATTAAGATTTTTGGTTTTCCAGGTTTGTATGTCAGTTTTTCATTGGAAGTATCAATTTATGTTTCTATTTATAATATATTTTTCCAAAAATATGTTTTGATTAATTCAATTGAACCAATACTTTTTAAACATCTACTTTCTGTCAGAATAAAGTAAATGCCTCACCATATATAAAGATGAACACAAATCAGTATTTACTTTCTACTTCATGCAGAAAAGGACTCAGTAAGAGTGACCTGTAAAATGATAATTTTCAGAAGAAGAGAAAATTATTTTCAGAAAAAAAAATAATATTGATACCTATTATCAATATTAGGTACTTACTTTTTTTGCTTTTCATTGTTTTAATTTATTTATGAACATAAGTTCTGTAGAATTAAGTTGCAAATTAAAGGAGTATGAACACATCATAATGGTTCATCACTGAGGAAGAAAACAAAAGAAAATTAATATGAAATTTATTTGCTTATGAAATTATTACAGATTTTCATATATATTTCCAAATTTCTTTATATTGTGTTAAAATATCTAAATTACCAATTTAGCTTTATATTATTGAAGTAAAATAATCGTAAGGCAAAAACAAAAGGATAAGAGCCTCATAGTTCATTTTTATTCACAATTTTTAAAATTTTTAAAATCATTCATTCTTAAATATATTAACATAAACAAGCATTTCTGAACTGCATCAACACCAA